>PVLA01006400.1:0-124982 GCA_004027455.1 Hydrochoerus hydrochaeris | reverse complement strand
ACTTTTTTTTTTTTTTATCTATTTCTTCTCTAGCTGTACTGAACAACTCCTTTACTAAGGTTGTTATTTCTGTCTTTACATGAGAGATTACTTCTAATTTAACTTCCTCTATGGCCTCATGGAGGTGTTTTTTATTTCACTTGCTGACTTTTCAGAGATTTCTGGTGTGTTACTTTTGAAGTCCTCTATTTCAATGTCTTCTGTACTTGCTCCTAGTGGACTAGATGTTTGAGATTGCATTTTGCTTTTTCGTTTTGCCATTTTCCTCTTTTGGGTTAATACTTGCTCCTTCAATCCCACTAGTGTCAATTGTTGGTAGTGTGTATCTTGGGGTCCTACTATAAGATTGATATTTGTCCAATTGCTGGGTCCCACAGTGAAGAAGTGGGCTAGTCACCTGTCTTCCCCCTGCAGGGCCTGTTGGATGAGTCCTATATTCTTCCTGGGCTGATAAGCCTAGGTATATTGATGTAGGTCAACTTTTAGTTCCTGCTGTTACTTTATCTTCAGGTTATTTCAGGCCACCAAATCTCCCTGTCTATAGTGTTTGTGTTGGCTGAGGCCCTACTGTGTCCCTATTGTGTGCCTGTGTGTCTCATAGGCCCTTTTGATTTTCTCCAAGTTGGGGGAGCCCTTATTGGCCCACTTCTCACCCTGCCTGATGTTCACTGTGTGCAGGAAGGAGTCACCCACACTCTTGTCAGACTCACCAAAGTCTTACAGTTAGTTGGAGGGAGCTTTATTACTGGTCCTATTTACCTACTGTACACCTCTATTTTAGGGGCATACTCACCACACTGACTGGAGCCTGCTGAGGTCCTCTGTTTGGATGAGGCAGTTACTGAATCTCCAGTCAAGCTAGCATGGTTAATCCACTGTAGTCCAAGGCTCTGGGAGAAAGGGTGGGAGCTGAAGATCAACAGCAGTATTAGGTCCAGGAGGTAGGGCATGTCCCTGAGAGGCCAGCAGGTGTCTTGGGACTGGGCATTGCCCGGCATGTGGGCAACATGATGGAGTGGTGTATGTGGTGCTGGGCAGAGGTGGGGGGCTGGTGGCATCCGTCTGGGTGTCTGCAGGGTTCGTGGGAAGCACAGTGAGGTGGTGTACATGGTCCTGGGCCCATTGACTCATTGTTTAAATAAACCACTCAAACTGTGTAAGAGTTTTAGGGATTTCTCCCTGGCATATGACATAACTGGTTCAGTGCTTCAGTTCCTTAATGCCCATATAAAATTAGTTTGCTTCTTCATCTAAAATTAAGAGGCTAATAACACTGTCTCAGGAAGTTGGTAGAATTGTTAAATGGCACTATGTGTGGAAAGATCTTAGCATGGTATCTGCCACAAAATGTATAAACACTGAATAATTGTAACACATGCACCCACCCACTTGCAGCTCTCTCAGGCTTTGCATCTGAATTTTCTACACTCCTTCTTTGCTGTGGAGATAAAGATTTTGATCAGATCTCTCCTTTATGCTCATCCTGTGTCCTAGCTAACTTATTTCCTCCTTCTTATTCCTATCTCAAAGAAAGAAGTTCCTTTTCCTGCTAAACTAGCCTGCATGTTGATCACCTTCTTTTTTCTTCCCTCCCTTCTCTCTTCCTCAGTCCCCTCCATCCTTCTTTCCTTTCTCCATCCCTTCCTTTCAAGCTTCCTCTCTCCCTTCTTTTACTCTTGCTTTCCCCTTCCTCTCTACACTCTGCTCAGTGCTCCTCTCCCCAGGTCAGCCATCCTCTACATGGGTTCTGTTGCCTCCCCCTCTTTATTTCATTGTGAACAGGCTCTGTTTTCCCTTGCCCTAAAGAAACAAGCCATCCTTGTATATTTTGGTATATTTTAGTTAATTTTTTGCTAAATAATAAATTATTGTAAGACTTAGTGGCTTAATACAACCATATTTCCTTTCTTTTACAGCTTCTGTGAGTCAAGCATTCAGTAGTAGCTTGATTGGGCAGTTCTGGTTCTAGGTCTCTCACAAGACTGTAGTTAGTTTGGCTAAATCTGTGATATCTGAGGGCAAAGGGGTGAGGAAGATCCCTCTGAGGTGGCTCACTGATGTTACTATCAACTTGGTACTGACAAGTGGGTCCTCCTCTGTCAAGTAGCATCTCCACAGTACTACTTGAGTGTTCATAAAACATGGTGGCTGGTGTCCTCCTAGAGTGAAAGGTCCAGGAAGCCAACATAGAAGCTAAATGCCTTTGTAAACTAGTCCTAGAAGTCACACACTGTTATTTCCTCAGTATTCTGTTGACTGCACATTCCAGTCCTAATTCATTGTGGAAAGGAACAAGGAAAATGCAGGAACTGGAAGGCAGGGGCCATGTTAGACATGGGCCATAACAGCAAATTATCACTGTAACTTGTTTTCATATGACCTGGAAGACTATCCTCCATAGTCAGCATTTCTCCTCTTTCACTGTTTTAGGCAGAGTTTCTACATGCAAGCAGTTGAAGATGGTTCCAAGCATAGTATTTAGAACAGGAATTCACTGAAAAAATGTTGGAAGAGCTAGAGAACCAGGGACACTGATCCTGAGTTTCCAGGAACAAAGCCAAAAAGCTAGACCCTAGAACTGGCCTGAAGAGAAACCATTCCCAAGATGCAAAAAGCTGGAAACAGCCCAAACATAATGAGGGCTTTCAAAAAGTGTGGGACATCCCCCCAAATGACAAACTGTCTATGATGTCCACTCCTTCTTGATGATTCCAATTTGTTTGTTATTTTATTATTCCATTTCTCAGTTGGTCCCATGAGGGTAAATGGACCTTGATACACTTGTGGAATTCCTGCACCTATGTGGAGAAATTGTCCTCTGCCAGCATATTTAACCAGTGTCCCCAGAAATGGACCTTGGCAAGAATTTATGTTTGTGCAATTTATTGAAGAGATGTGTCCTGAGGAGCCAGATTAGGAAATGGGGTGAATAAGACAGAGAGAGGAAGAAGTCAAGCAGTGAAGGACCAATTTCAGGCCAACTCCCATTGTATACATTCAGCCTGATCTTACAGAGGAATGCAAAGGGTAAGGTAGCCAAGAATTGTCTTTCCCAGAAGCCAGGGAGCTGAACTTTTCCTAATCTACCTGGGGGGTACAGAAAGGACATGAAATTCAAGGACTTTTTAGTACCATGATCTTGAAAGTAAGATGGCCCCAGCAGCAGTACTTTGAAAAAGAGAACCAGATCTGGACACCTAAAGATAGCACACAGATGCAGTTGGAAGAAAGATTCTCAGATGTGGCAAAAAGATTGTGAAGGTTTCTGTAAACAAAGAATACCCAGTAATGCCAGGGTGCAATTGTGTAGTGTCAAATCTACCTCTCCATGAGTACTATTCTACTCAGGAACCAAAGTCTTTCCAATAACACTCTTGTCCTGATCTGGCTACCATTAAGCCATGGTTCCCCAAATCCCTTGAGTCTACCTCAACCTTCGTACAAAGTGAGTGTTAGCTTACCTCAAATATACCTAAACCTTTTCTGCCTTTATAATATCCCTTTCCCAGGACAAGAATATTATCCCCTTAGTTTCATCTATGGTGGAGCACTCTAGAGTCCACCTCTACAGTGTTGGGTGTATCAACCAGTCTGTCCTAAGCCATCCTGGCATTCAGGGCTAGCTGTGTCATGAAAAATGGCAGCACTCTCTTTTTCACTCTTTTAAGACTCTTATACTCTAAGTATTTATGTTCACATCTTATCTTCCTCTAATAATTTTAAACTCTTTAGGGCAAAGGCTATTTCCTATAAAACTATATTTTCTTCACAGTATCTTATTAATTGCATTTACTTCCATGTATTTTTGAAAGAGTGGATAAATTGTGCCTTTGAGTTCAGAGAATGTACAGAACACTGCAGTCTATTTTTATAGAGCATTGCTTAAAGCTAAAATAATCTATATATACACTTTAAAGAAACATCCAATGTATTACCTTAACTATATGCCTCTTTTGAAAGCAGAGGAATAATAAAATACACTTTCATCTCATTATTCTTGATCTAAAAGGTAGGTGGTGAAATAGAAGGTTTCCTTTTGAATCCCCAAACAAAAATTTTCAGGGGAATTTTCCTGACCTTTTTAGATGATCCTCAGTCAGGTGAATTTGTATCTTTACCTGGCACATGACATGGGTGGTGGACTCCTGTGATGGTTGATTCATTGTGTCAACTTAAGAAGTTTAGAAGTTTAACCAAGTTTTTCTTCATGGTCCATGGTTCTGAAATATCCTGAGCCTGCACAAGAGGAGGGCAGGGAGATGATATGAGTGCTACACCCACCCTAGGGCAGATAGGCTGCTTACTGTATAAGGAGGGAGTTGCCAAATTCTTAATAGTTTCAGTATTTGAGAAGTACAAGTCCCAAATTTCCTCTGAGATTTAAGGCAAATAATTGCTGAAAGCCCCTGTACAAATGAAAAAAATTAAACAATTCTAAAATTCAATGGCACAAGATAAACATTTTCATTCCAAAAGTTACAAACAGAGGGATATGAAGGAAAGAGACCAAAGCAAACCCCAAATCCAGCAGGGAAAATAATAAATTCCACAGTTCCATGTGCAGCATCCCTGGCAAGTAAACTCCAAAGGTCTTGAGTGACTCCACTCTCCACCACTGCTGGTGGTTGTAGCTTCCATGGCTTCTCTGCAGGACTGGTTTGGTTCCCTTCTTGCAGTTTTGCTCAGATGATCCATGTTCCTGGGTTCTCTAAACTTCTGGGGTCTCCCAGAACACCTTTCACTTTACACTCACAGCTTCATACATTGTCCTCTCAGGCACATTGCCTGGCCTTTCAGATCTTTTTCTGAAATCTAGTTGGAAGCCAGCCTGACTCCACAATTCTCTTTTTTTTAATTGTAAAAAGCAAAACAGAAAAGAAGGATAGAAATGATACAAAGTTTCCAAAAAGTAGTAGGAAATTAACACTAGTTAATATATTGCATATTGTTATCTTAGAAGTACTTGATCAGGTTACAAGATCTAGGCACAAAAAAATGATCAAACAATGGAAGCACAAACTGTTCTTTTTGATGAACTAGCAGAGATTAGCACTATAGCTATCTATCTTGCATACATATACATACATATATTTATATATGTATATCTACATACACATAATCTTTTCCTTTCTTCCTTTTCTCCTTTCCCCTATCCTTTTGAGCACTTTTCTTTCTTTTTAATTATTACGGTATCTATTGTACATTTTGGAGCTTGTCACACTTTCTATTTTTAAATTTTATTATTTTTTATACTAAGGGGGCAATAAAATATTTATAAATGTCAATTTGATTTATTTCACTTATGAATTTGGTCTCAAGTTGCCTCCATTTACCTATAAAAGCCTGAAGAGTATTCTTTTTTATAGCTAAGTAATATTCCATTGTATAAAAAAACCACATCTTTTTAAATCTATTTTGCAGTTGATGAGAATTTGTTTTGTTTCCAAGATTTAGCTATTACAAATTGTGCTGCTATAAACACTGGTGCACATATATCGCTGTGGCATGACATTTTCAATTTTTCTGGAAAATACCCAGAAGGGGAATAACTGGATTGAATTAGATTTCCAGCCCTAGTTTTTTTTTTTTTTGCAATCTCTACATTGATTTCCACAGTGGTTGCACCAGTCTACACTCCTCCCAATAGTGGAGAAGTATTCCTTTTTCTCCACAGCTCTGCCAACATTTGTTATCAGTTGATGACCCTACAGCTCTTGAATTCTGCATGCACCCAAAACCAGTGCCATATGGTTGGTGAGAAGGTTTGCTGTCAACTGGAGCAGTATTCAGCCTTCCATCTCTTTTGACCATATGGACTGAGCATCTATGAACAAAATCCCAAGGAAGAACTTCCCTAGGCTGCCATCATTCTGGAACATGGTGCTCTGGGGATATCTTCTCAAAGCAAAGACTTTCACATTTGCAACTCTGAGGCTGCAGAGGTGGAGTATGGTTGGTTCTTCTATCATACTCAGGCCAACTTTTCTTTTGTCTTCTTCTGAAATACTTGTTTTTTTCTTGCTAGTCTTTTCAATTTTTTCACTGTTCCATCTTTTCAGGTCACAGTTTTCCTTTGGCTTCCTTTCTGACCAATCTCAAAATATTTAAAATCATTGTCCTGGGACCTTTTCTCTTGCTACTTAACATAAATCTGGCTAAAACCTTCCAACAGCAGCCAAGCCACTGCCTCAAAAAGGCCACCACCTTCAATTGCCTTGAAATTTCATCTACCAGATTAATTAGTCCACCAACCCTAATCTCATTCTCAGGGAAAGTCTCTGAACATGAGCAAAGTTTAGACAAACTTTCTGCCAAGGCTTCACACATCATCTGGAGTCCAACAGCCAATGCAGTCCTTCTTCTCAGAAGAAAACTCCTTCATCTGGTATTTACTGTCAGGATTTTTCTCAGTCTTCTGGCCTTGTGAATGCTGACCTGAATCTCTCATCAAATACAGACTAAGGCATTCCAGCATTACTTTTTCATCCAGCATCTCTAAACCTTTCCTAACTCTTCCCTTTCCCACATGCCAGTTCCAAAGTCTCCTAAATTAAATGATCAGGTACAGTCATAGCAACCACCCAACTCTGGGTAGCAAATTCTATTTTAGCTACTTTTCTCTCATTGCTGATACAAGATACCCAACACTAAAAGTTAAAATGGGAAAAGCATATTAGTTTACAATTTATTAGAGATTTCAGTCCACAATCAGCTGACTCTAAGGCATGGCATCACGGCAGAGAGACATTGTAGAGGAGAAACATTTCATAGTAGGCAGAAGGTAGTGAAACAAGAAAGAGGCAAGACAAACCTTTTCTGTGCCATATATTGTATTGAGTCTATAAGGATTAGGGTGGTGCCAAACCATTCAATAGACTGGTTTAGTAATCATTCCCTTAATCCAAGCACCCTTAATCCTAACACTGGACCATGAATTAGTTACATACTGTAGATCCAGCCACCTCTAAAAAAGCCCCACCTATCCTGGCATGAAGTTCTGGGAGCACATCTAGACACAAGCCACAGCAGTGATGATCCAAAATTATGAAGTAGATTTCTTCAAATATAATTATTTCCTTTTCTAACTAAAATCAAAAGTTGTGTGAAGGAGATTGCATCAGGACCAATCACAGTTCTTAGACCATTGTAGGCATTCTATTAGTGAGTGTTCAGTGAAGGAAAAAAGAGTATGCTTAGAAAGAAGTCTTTCTATGAAGAAAGACGACAAAATATTTTTATTTCATAACAAAATATTATGAAGCAGTAAATAAATTTAGATTCACAAGTGTTCAAAAGATTCTGTATAATAAAATATATCTAAGCCAAGAGACAAATGAAAGAAAAGATACTTGGAACACATATAACAAACTATTGATTTCTTCAAGAGTTTCCTCCAGGTTAAGTGACTGATTTTATATAAACTAGAGAATTTTATTTTGTGGAAAATTAAATGGGGGCTTGAGATTCCAATATGAAGAGAATAAGATTACTGTTAAAGACAAGAAATTTAGTTATCCCCAAGTAAATGATGATTGGCAGTATTACTGCTAAATTTCCACTAAATCCTAGAATTATTTCCTGTCCTCCTACTTCCCAATCCAAGGAAATCCTGACCTATCTGTGTTTGCATAGGAGTTTGAACATTGCCCTGGGACAGGCATGCCCCTGAGGTCATCCAGCTGTTCATCTGCAAAGAATGGTGTTTTGCTGGTCTTTGCAGGCCAGGGCCAGTATGATGTGTGCCACAAAACAGTTCTATAAAGATAGAAGGGGCAACAGTTCAAAGCCTGGGAGCAGGTAAGAGGAGGGAAAGCACACAAAAAAATAGTCTGTCTTTCGTTTTCTTCATAGTAACCGATGGGATGCATGGGGAGTACAGAAAGACAAAGGAATGTGTAATTGCTTGACAACTCCTAGTGTCTAATCCAGTGTGAGGCAGTTGGAGAGGAATATAAAGATTTGAGGAGAATGAAAGTATTCAGTGGCCATGTAAGACAGTTGGACAACTGATGTAGTAGGGAAGTCCAGTAAGTCAACTGGGTAGCAATGGATGTATAGTGAGATTTGTGATCATAAAGCTAAGTCAAAAACCAGGAAACATGGTTAATGTGAAATTGTCCAGCAAGGGAAGGCATTTAAAACAGTAGGGCTCAAAAGGGACTTTGAGCCTACTTCCAGGTGGTAAGACCACCCGCTGCATCCCAGAACATCCCTGGCCACACACAGGGAAAGGGGCCCAACCAGACCATGCCCAGTGACTGCCAAGCAGCCAGTGGGACTCAGATTCCAGCTTTGGGCAGTCACGGTGCACTCAGGCAGAATCCTAGCACACAGAGAGGGACTCTGAGCTTGCTCCCAGGTGGTAAGACCACCCACCCTGGGCCACACAAAGGGACGAGGGCCCAACTGGGCCATGACTAGCGACCACCAAGAAGCCATCAGGATCCAGATTCCAGCCTCAGGTCCTGACTGCACACTCTGGCAGAATCCCAGCACAAGGAAAAAACTTGGAATTTAGCTCCCAGGTGGCGAACTTTGGACTACAGCAGATTAACTGTGCCAGTGTGGTGAGTATGCCCCTAAAATAGAGGTGTACAATGGGTAAATAGGGCCAGTAGTAAAGCCCCCTCCAACTAACTGTAAGAACTTGGTGAGTCTGAAAAAAGTGTGGGTGACCACCTCCTACACACAGAAAACATCAGGCAGAGTAAAAATGACAAAACAAAAAAGCAAAATGCAGTCTCAAACATCTAGTCCACCAGAAGCAAGTGCAGGAGATACTGAAATAGAGGACCCCAAAAGTAACACACCAGGAACCTCTGAAAAGATAGTGAGCAAAATAAAAAAAAAGCTCCATGGGGCTACAGAGGAAATCAAATTAGAAGTACTCTCCCATGTAAAGACAGGAATAACAACCTTAGTAAAGGAGTTGCTGAGTGCAGCTAAAGAAGAAATTGAGAAAAATGTACAGGAGCATGGGAAACTGATTGAAACCTTGAATGAACAATACAGAAAACATGCAGAATTCATAAAACAAACTGAAAGAGACATCCAAGAAACAAGAAATTCTATTCAAAGCTTGCAAAACCGCTTAAATGAAGCAGAGGATAGGATTTTGGACCTTGAGGACAGGATCGCAATTAGTAATCATGAAAGGACAGAACTTTTAAAAATAACAAAGCAACATGAAGTGACAATCCAACAGCTTCAAGATGATGCCAAGAGTAACAACATTAGATTAATAGGCATCAGTGAAGGCAGGAGTCAAAGCAAATGACATAGCCAAAATATTAACATAAGTAATAAAGAAAATTTCCCAAACATGGGGAAAGAATGTGATATATAGATAAATGAGGCCTACAGAACACCAAACAGTCATAATCAACATAAATCCACACCCAGACACATAATAATTAAGATCTCAGACATACAGCATAAAAACAGAATACTAAAAGCTGTTAGAGAAAAGACACAACTCACCTACCAAGGAAAGCCCATTAGATCACAGCAGACTTTTCAGCACAAACCCCCAAGTCAAGAAGAGCTTGGAGTGAGGTATTTCAAGCCCTGAAAGAAAACAACTTTCAATCCAGACTGTTGTACCCAGCAAAGCTTTCATTCAAATTTAATGGAGAATCAAGATACTTCCATGACAAAGAACAACTGAAGAAATTCACCACCAAATCAACCCTAGAAAGAGTACTGAAAGACATACTACACAGAGATAAAAATGACCACAATCCACAAAACAACAACAGAAAGAAACCACCAGGTAGGATAAGCAATTAAATAAGGGGAAAAGCAGAAAGCAAATAACTGAAACATTCCATGGCAAAGTCAAGCCAGTACATATTAGTGATATCCATGAATGTAAATGGCCTCAATTCACCTATAAAAAGAAATAGACTGACAGAATGGATCAAGAAACATGCTCCCACAATATGCTGTATACAAGAAACACATCTGACCCAAAAGGAAACTCATAGATTAAAAGTCAAAGGATGGAAAACAGTATTCCATGCAACAGGAACCCAGAAAAAAGCAAGGGTAACTATCCTAATTGAAGACAATATGAACTTCAAACCTAAAATTATTAAAAGAGATAAAGAAGGTCACTACATACTCTTTAGTGGAAAAATTCAAGAGGAAGAACTAACAATTATAAATATATATGCACCAAATACAGGAGAACCCAACTATGTAAGACACTAATGGACATGAAAAACCAAATACACAAGAACACAATTATAACAGGGGATCTTAACAGCCCATTGTCACAAAGAGATAGATCAACTAGACAAAAAGTCAGCAAAAAAATAACAGAACTGAATCATACCTGTGAGCAATTGGACTTAGTAGATGTTTATAGAGTGTTCCACCCAACCACATCAGAATACACATTCTCAGCTGTGCATGGGACATTCTCCAAAATAGACCATATTTTATCCCATAAAACATTCTTAAGTAAATGCAAAGGTATTGAAATCATCCCATGCATAATATCTGACCATAGTACACTGAAATTGGAAATTAATGGCAAAAGAAATTGCAAAACCTGCACAAATACATGGAAATTAAATAACAACCTTCTGAACAACCAGTGGGCTACAGACAAAATTAAAGAAGAAATAAAACAATACCTACAATCCAATGAAAACACAGAAACAACATACTGTAATCTGTGGGATGCAATGAAAGCAGCCATAAGAGGGAAATATATAGCAATAAATTGTCATATCAAGAAAACAGAACAAGCACAAATAAACAACCTAATGCTCCATTTCAGCCTTCTAGAAAAAGAAGAGCAAGCTAAACCAAAGCTCATAGAAGAGAGGAAATTGTAAAGATTAGAGCAGAAATCAATGCAATTGAAACTAAAAAAATAATACAAATAATTAATGAATCAAAAAGCTGGTTTTTTGAGAGAATAAATAAAATTGACAAACCTCTAGCTAACCTTATCAAGAAAAAGAAAGAAAAAATCAATAAGAACCGAAAAGGTGTAAATTAATACAGATCCCATGAAAATTCAAAAGATCATGAATACCTACTCTAAAAATGTCTACTCACATAGAGTGGAAAACACAGAGGAAATGGACAGATTTCTAGAAACATATGAACTACCAAAGCTCAACCAAGAATATATAGAAATTTTGAACAACCCAATATAAGCTATTAAAATTGAAAACATAATTAAAACTTACCCATAAAGAAAAGCCCAGGTCCTGAGGGATTCACAGCTGAATTCTAAAAGAAATTTTAAGATGATTTGATGCCAATACTCCTTAAACTCTTCAATGAAATTGAGAAAAAAGCAATCCTCCCTAAATCATTCCTGGAGGCAAGTATTATTCTGATACCAATACCAGAGAAAGATCAACCAAATAGGAGAACTATAGACCAATCTCACTAATGAACACTGATGCAAAGATTCTCAATAAAATACTGGCAAATAGAATGCAGCAAATCATCAAGAAGATTATGCATCATGACCAAGTGGGGTTCATTCCAGGAATGCAAGAATGGTTTAACATACGCAAATCAATAAATGTAATACAACACATCAACAGAGCCAAAAAAAAAAAAAAAAACCACATCATTATCTCGATTGACACAGAAAAAGCTTTCTACAAAGTCCAACACATGTTCATGATAAAAACCCTTCAGAAACTCGGAATACATGGTGTCTACCTCAACCTTGTAAAGGCCATATATGACAAACCAACATCCAACATTATACTAAATGGACAAAAACTGAAAGCTTTCACTTTAAAATCAGGAACAAGACAAGGATGTCCATTATCACCACTCCTTTTCAATATAGTTCTGGAAATACTAGCCAGAGCAATCAGACAAGAGAGAGAAATAAAAGGAATAAAGATAGTAAAGGAAGAAGTTAAATTATCACTATTTGCAGATGACATGATACTCTATATAGAAGACCCAAAAAAAACCTTAATTAAAAGACTACTAGAGGTAATAAACAAGTTCAGCAACATGGCTGGATACAAAGTCAATGCTCAAAAATCAATAGCATTCCTGTACACAAACAAAAAACTCACCAAGAGAGAAATTATGGAAATATCGCCCTTGTTATTTTTTTACATAATAACATGTAAAAAAATGAAATACTTAGGAATCAACCTAACTAAAAAGACCTATATGCTGAAAATTATGCTACACTGAAAAAGGAGATTGAAGAAGATATTAGAAAATGGAAGGATATTCCTTGCTCTTGGTGAGGAAGAACCAACATTGTGAAAATAGCCATACTCCCAACCTTTATACAGATTTAATGCAATCCCTATCAAAATACCATTGACATACCTCACAGATCTAGATAAAACACTCCTAAAATTCATTTGGAAACAGAAGAAACCAAGAATAGCAAAGGCAATTGTGGGCAACAAAGGCAAGGCAGGAAGCATCTCAATTCCTGACTTGAAATTATACTACAAAGCCACAGTGATAAAATCAGCACGGTGCTACCTGAGGATCAATGGAACAAATTAAAAGATGCAAGCACAACTACAAAGACACTCAGCCACCTGATATTTAACAAAGGGGATAAATATGTCCACTGGAAGAAGGACAGCTCTTTAATAAATGGTGTTGGAAAAATTGGCTCTCCACATGTCAAAGACTGAAACTAGATCCATGTCTATCACCATGCACAAAATTAAAGTCTAAATGGATCAAAGACCTAAATATTAAAACAGAAACACTGAATCTACTGGAAGACAAGGTAGGTAGAAGTCTTGGAGACATAGGGGTAGGCAGAGAATTTATGAACAAAATGCAAACTGCATGGGAAACACTTCAAAGAATCAACAAATGGGATCTTATATTATTGAAAAGTTTCTTCACTTCAAAGGAAATCACTAATAGAGTGAAAAGAAAATGCACAGAGTGGGAAAGAATTTTAGCCAGCAACCCCTCAGACAAAGGACTTATGTCCAGAACATATAAAGAATTGAAAAACATCAAGTCCCCCAAATTCAAAGACCCTCTCCAAAAATGGGCATCTGAGATGAATACACAGTTCTCAGAGAAAGATATACAAATGGCAAATAAATACATGAAGCAATGTTCACCATCACTGGTCATTCGAGAAATGCAAATTAAAACAACATTGAGATTACACCTCATTCCGGAAAGAAATCAACTGATAACAAATGTTGGCGAGGCTGCAGGGGAAAAAGGAACACTGCTCCTCTGTTGGTGGGAATGTAGACTGGTGCAACTACTATGGAAATCTGTATGGAGAATTCTCAGAAGATTAGGATTGGAAGCCCCATTCAATCCAGCTATTCCCCTTCTGGGTATTTTTCCAGAAGAACTGAAAAGTTCATTTCACAGTGGTATATGTGCACCCATGTTCATAGTAGCACAATTTGTAATAGCTAAATCCTGGAAACAACCAAGATGCCCATCAACTGCACAGTGGATGAAAAAGATGTGGTATTTTTACACAATGGAATATTACTCAGCTATAAAAAAGGATGATCTTGAGGCCTTCATAGGTAAATGGAGACAACTGGAGACTATCCTCATTAGTGAAATAAATAAGAATCGTATTTATAAATATCACTTTGTGTCTCTAGTGTAAAAAGTGATAAGAACAATAAGAGTAATAAAACCCAAAATGTGTAATTGCTATTGTAAAAAAGAGAGGAAAAGAAAGTGCTCTAAGGGATATAATTGCATGTAAGTTTGAGTGTGTAAAATAGATGACCATATTGTTGAATCTTTGTTGGATCTTTGAGCAGAACTGTTTGCAATCTCACTGTTTGAATGTCTACTACGTATCTGTTAATTTTGTAACTTGAACAACTATGTCCAAGATGACAATATGTAATTTATCTGCTAGTGATTTCCTAGTGTTTTTTTCTTTTTTCTTTTAGAATTCTGTATTGTTGCTACCCTTTTTCTTTTGCTTTTTTTCTCTTTAAATAAAATCTTTTAAAAATCCATAATTGCTATTGTAAAAAAGAGAGGAAATAGGAAGTGCTATAAAAGATATAACTGCATGAATATTTAAGTGTATAGGATTGATAACCATACTTCTAAATTCTTGTTGGATGGTTGAACAGAGCTGTTTGCAGTCTCACTGCTTGAATTTCTACTTTGTATGCTCTGATTTTATAACTTGAATAACTATTTCTAAAAGGACAATATGTAATTTATCAACCAATGATCTCTTACTGTTTATCCTTTTTAAAAAAATTCTATAATATTTCTACCTTTTTTCTGTTTTTTCTCTTCAAATAAAAAAATTTTAAAAAACAAAAAATAAAAAAAATAAAACAGTAGGGTTCAATCAAGATTGTTTTTTAGATGAATGAATCACTAGAGCGAAGGCCTGTGAAGTTCATGTGATACACAAGGGTGATTAGAATAGTGGGCCTTGACCTCTGATTTCGGAAAAAAAAAAAGGAAATGCAAATGTAAGTCCCTGATGGTGAAAATATATTAGGATCAAAAATTAAGTCCTACTGATGTTGAAGAGTTGTTGGAGTAGAGATATTAGACTAATAGAGGGAGAAGGATATGAAGAGGAGTCAGATAATGGGGTTCTAAACTCAGTCTTAGGGATCATGCTTTTAAAGATGATGAAATATTCACATTATGGCCATGGTAGTTAGATGTTTATGTGGATAAAAGAAAATAATTAAACTGAAGAAGAGAAACTGATACTTGAACATTCAAGATGGAACATCCTTGTGGTTGTGGAAAACTCAAAGTATGGAATGGAAACGTGGGTTTGATTAGGTGAGTCATTAAATGCCTTTGGAATGTGGAAAGTATTTGATCATCTCAAGAGTTCTGTGATATGAAATGTTTTCTCACTATACAGAAGATGTCTTGAATTATTGCTTAAAGCCCATCAGATAGTAACTGGTTGAGCTGGAATTTGAACTAAAATTTCTTTTTGTCTATAGCTTCTTAAAATACTTTTAAGAGTTGCTTTCTACTGTTCACTGGTAAAACCAAGCAGAAGGAAATGAAGTCATGCTCCCAGGACATTCTCAATTAATGAATTCTAAGCACAGAAAGAAGATAAAAGGCAGTGATAACATATCTAGAAACTAGATACGAGAAACTTCTTATGGATATCATCAGTTTCTGGACACTACATTACAAGGTGACCCAGCTTCTCTGAAGACTGAGTGGGTTTCTGGAAAAGACAGACACTTGAACCACAGAAGCTTAGAGCTACAAAGAACATTAGAAAGTGCTTTGGTCAACCCATTTTCTATTTAGGAAACTGGCACTGAGAAAAGTTAAGTGACTTGCTACATGATGAAGCTCAGTGATGATGCTAAGTCTAAGCCAGGTGATACAAGAGTGCCAAAGCTTTGCCTCATATAGACCCTGACTTTTCTCCCACACCAAGAGGATTTAAATCAGAATTCCTGAGGCTATAGATGATAGCTGAGGTAAATCCACTTCACTCAGAAGTCTGCCTGGAGGTACATTTTGATTATAGACATCCATGTGACTTTGCTGATGGTCAGCTACCTCTCATGTCCAACAGTAACCTCTTCATTGAAACCATGACTGTCATCTGCTCTAAATCAGAAGCAAGAGTCCTTTTCCTGATGAGACTTTCCTCAGCATTCTTCTAAGAAACAATTAAGTCAGATACCTGCTGCACAGAATGAGATAATCATCAATGAGGTAGACAACAGCCGATTGGAAGTTTGAAAGTTTCTCTAGTGAAGTCGGAATCAGCAGATGGGTGAGTTCCTGTGCATTCCAGTCTTACACTGTTCCTGTGCTGAAGCTTAATGAGTTGACACGAATTGACCTCGAGAAGCAGAGATGAGTCAGGAAATCACTTCCTTTTTTACAACTGCGTATTTTAGGAATAACTGATCAAGACTCATCAGTATCACTAAACACTGTGTTAAGCATCCTTTGGCTTAAAAACAATCTTTATAAAATGAGGGTTACTATGCCAAGAGGCAGTGGGTGTAGCGCTTCATAAATTATGAATTTACTAGTCATAGATGAATCCAGATAACTGCAATCAGTAGACAGATGGTAATTAGAAGCAACTCTTCTTTTGATGACACTTACTACCTGAGGAAGTTAGATTTTGATTTTAATTTTGGTTTGAATTCTACAATTTTCTTTGAAACAAATTAAAAGGATTGTGATCCTAAAGTATAACACACATTTTCCAGATTTGCAGTAGAAAAGCTCACTCCAGTTTGATTTAAAATACATAAATTAAAAGAAAATGATCCACCATGTTGTAAATAACTACCATGATCTACCATGTTATAAATGATCAGGAGGGAGGATGAAGCAGAATATTGTTTGTTTCTGGAATCTGATCTTTCCCATCACTGGAGATAAGTTCCTTGTTCTAATCTGTTTGACCAAACTAAAGTTGAAAGGTCAGCCAGTGAGTACACTTGTGTTAGTTTCTTTTCTATCATTGCTGAGACAAAAACCCCCACACTCAAAATTAAAGGGGGGAAGGTTCATTTAGCTCATAGTTTGTAGATGTTTAGTTCATAATTGGCTGGCTCCAATTATGCACATTCTAGAGGGACAAAAGTTCATGGCAGCAGAAGACAGCAAAAGCAAAAGGAGAGATGAGGAGAAAGGAGAGACAAACTTTTTTCTGTTCTTTGTATGGTATCTAGTCAACTGTGATTAGAATGGTGTCAATCCAATTGGTGGACTGATTCAGCAGTCACTCACTCCTAATCTAAGCGCCCTTAATTCTAGCACTATATCATGAGTCAATCACACACTCTAGATTCAGCCACCTCCAAAAAAGTCCCATCTAAAACTGCATGAGAGTACAACGTAGGGGACATATAGACACAAACCATTAAAACAGTTATTTTCTGATCCACTGATCTCTGTGTATAGCACATGACCCCCACAAATGTAAGAGAAGCAGTAAGGAAACTCATGAACTCTTTTGTATTAAATCCTGTTGTCCTCTCTGAGCTCCCAACCCTAATGAAATGTCAGGCAGAAACAGAATGTGTTCTTCTGAAAGGAAAAACTGTATAGGAGAAATTGTTCTTTTACAACTTTGTTGTTTTGAAACTGCCTAGCTCTGTAACTACATTATGGCTTTGTAATTACCTTTTTCACCCCTGTAACCATGAGCATGTAACTGAACATACAGAATTTCTGATTGTTCCACTGTATTAAGCTTCATAAGCAGATGATCATTAATCTATCTTTGTCACCAATGATCTCAGCCTGCTAGCTAATCAGAAGAACTACCAGGCTGTTCTGTCTCAGCTTTATACCTCTTACTTTTGCATCATATAACAACCCCAGACCACCAGAGTTTGGGGCCTGATGTTTTGGTGTGATCCTGATCAGTGCTCATGGTTGTAAATAAATTTGCCTCCAATTCTTGCTTGTTGTTCCTATGTTTCTGCTTGCTGTTGCACCTGGTGTGCTGGCCATGGAAAATCAACCATGCTGTCCTCTTTTGGTCACTAGTCATGGCCCTCACTGATGGAGTAAGGACCTCTCTGTGACTCAATGGAAAAGTGCACCCTCAAGATTTCTTGAGTCCCCTTGAAGGTCTGGAGGAGGATTTTCAGTTCCCTGTTCAAGCAGCTCACATCAGATCCAAAAGGGAGGAGGATTCAGTGTAGCTTGATCATGAGATAAGGTCAGTCAGTCCATCAGTCCTGCTCAGATTCTAGCAGAAGAAGAACTTGATCACCTCTTGTCAGTTAAGGCCACCATCAAGGGGATTGAAATGTTTAACCTCTGAGTGTCTGCTGAGCGATTGTGTTGAGTGTCTGAAATGGGCAGTGAGAACAGTAGACCATCCCATCTATGCTCCTTGAAGGCCCCAGTGAAAGCCCCTCTGGGACCTCAGAGCTACAAAGCTTGAGTGGGTCAGATTTCTGTGGTCCCATAGTCATGTCTCATGACTAAAAGGTGACTTAGCCTCTGTAAAGAGGATCTGACCAGTCTTGGGGCTTATGCGTGCAACAATTTCCAGACAGATGCATGCCCTCATAATGGGAGCAGGTGGAGCTGATGGATGATGGCTTCCTCATTTGAGGTGCACCCAACCTTTGTTGCACCATCATTCCAGGGGACACAATGTGCACCGTATGGAGAGATAGAAGGGCAGCTAATTAGTTAAGATCCACAGTCCCTGACTATAGGAAAAGGGGTTTTACAGAGTTAAAAGTGAAACCAAACTGCTCCTTGCATAAAAAGAAAGGGGAATCTGTGTGAGAGGGAGTGGTCATATGACAAGACAAGAACAAGGAACTAGGGGGACACCAGGCTTATTCTTTTATAACAACCCACTCTCATCAGGATTTGAATCTTGGAACAGAATTCATTCCAGGGCACACTGAACCATTCACAAGGGTTGAGTGCCAAAACCTGATTACCTCCCTCCATATCTCACTTCTCAAGATTTTACCACTTCAGTATCACCACAGTAGGGCCCACACTTCCAGAACATAAATCTGGCAGTGATGGAGTGGCAAATCACATGCAAACTACCACACAATTTTTTCACCTCAGAATTTTTCTTTAGTTAGAATTGCATTCTGCAGGATGATGCAGAAAGCTAGCTATTGTGCTTTAAACATATATGACACTTATTTTTCTCATAAAAAGGAAATCCAGGGATGAGAAGCTGGGGTAACAGTTTGGGGAAATCATCAATAGTCTGGTGTGTCTCTAACTTTCTTCTTCACTTATTGTTCTTCCCTATGGTTGTAAGAGAGACAGCCAATGTACAAAAATGTATGCCTCTAATCTTGTTTGTTTGATTGAATGTTTTTATTAGCACAAGTTTGCAGTACATAATGATTATACTTGTTGTGAGGAGTTGGTATGCATACATAACACATCTTAATTTTTTCATTCCCTTCTTACCTACTCCATCTCCCTCCCTCCTATGAACTATTTATTGAAAATATACCTTACAAAAGAATTTTGTCCATGGAGTTTCAGATTTATATTGTGCTATTGATAGAAAACCTCAGAAATCATATTACTTGGGGGATAGAATACATGCAATTTTAAACAAAGTAAGGTTATGTTATAAAGAAGTAGAAAATGGCTATAAAGGTACTGTCAGTGTAGGAAAGGAGCCCTTTCTGCATTGTAAGCTTTCATGGGAACAAGATGCTCTGGGTTGCTCTAGGTTGGTCTCTTTGTTCTTACTAGAAATCAGCTATACTAGGCTCAAAATGTCCAATAATTCTTGGAGTACCTGTGGCAAACCTGACTGTTATGGAGCTCATGGCAAGTTCTGACAGGAGAATCACAGTGAAGACTCTAAGGATTATACAGCAATGTCATGCTCCTTAAAGTAAATAGCTGTTCTTCTCTGAGAAGCAGATCCTGACTTGTTTTCAGAGTTTGATCTAAATGCGTGAGCTGAATGTTGTCTGATATGGCCAGCTGTCAAGGGAGGTTTCAGTCACAGGCATCAAAAGCTGTTCTAGGATTCAGCCTGATTTTGAAGAAAATGCTATTTGTATGGTTATGTGGCTTACACTCCAAATGTGCTTCCTGCTGCTATACATCTGCCTATCCCTCCCTCTACAGGGATAAGCATATGAAGAATTTCCTGTGACTGGAAATTTTGGAAAAAACTTAATCTGATTCTGTTCGTGGATGTTCCTGCTTGACTTGCCATCCCCTCCAGAAGTGGGCAAATAGAGCGTTTCAGTGTGAAATGGTACTGGGTACAATTTTGATCAGTGTGCCTCTGTAATACTCAGCTCTTTATTTCTATATGTAGAGGGACAGATTTCCAAAAAATACATTAAATTATAATTTAACCTTGATGATTATGATGGAGCCCACATACATGTGTTTTGGACAAAGGGAGATTCTGATTGTCATGCACATCCAGGATTAAAACCAACTGATTTACACATTAGAGAAGCCTGAAGCTAAAAGACGAGGCACCATTTTGTTTTAACCAACTCTGAAAATCTTAGGAAGACAGAAGGGAACCACGCAGCTCAGTGAGACTGGAGGAGGAAGAGCCATACACTGTGAATTTCTACATGTACTTACTTAATAATGTTTCTGTGAGAAACTGTGGCCCTGTCTTTTCAAAACAAAGGATATAAACAGGAGTGCCTCCATCGGAGACTCAAGTCCACCCTAGGTAGCCCCGCCTGAACATACTGAAATTATGGGAAACACCTGCTCAGTTTAAATTCTGGAAGCAGCTACAGACCAAGAGAGCTTGCCTCCCACCTTCCCCTATCTAACAAGCCTAGAGGGCAACTCCTCAGGCCCACCCTTTGTGCTGCTTATGCTAGCCAATCAGGATGGTCTACAAGCCTTCAACCGGGTCACTGGGGAAAAAAGCCAGCTGATTCCCATTTTAAGATTTAGACCCCCTCTGCCCTACCACTGGATGTACCTGCTGCCTCACATCAGTGCATTCATGCCCTTCTGCTGAAGTAAACTTTAAACTTTTCCTTGCTGAGTCCAAACATAGACAGCTAAGTTTGGTAATAATAATGAAGGCAGTTAGACAGGGCTGGGCCCTTGAAAGAGCCACTGCAGAAGATGGGAGAGACTATAGAAGAGACATCCATTGAGGGCCAGACCTCAAGTCAAAGGATGCAGCTAGTGTACTTCCCCTAAGGATGAATAGGTGTCATTAATACTCTAAATAGGTATCAACCACCTTAGGAAAGCTAGAAAGATCCACTGACCCACGCCCTCCAGGAAAAGCCCATATTGTGTTTCATGCCTGTTTGCTATGTGACTTGCTTTCCTATTTGGTACTCACTTAATCAACATTGCCTAAGCAATTATGCTCATATTTTTTATTTTAAAGAGGGTAAAACAAAACAGAAGAAAGCAGATCAGAAGAAAACAGTGTAAGTGACACAGATTTCAAAGCAAGACAACAGGAGATCAATAGTGGCTACCATAATGTCTCTTGTTTTCTTCTAAATAGTTCTCTATATTTTCACACACAATGAATTCATACAAAACAAAGTAGTATAAAACTGGTCAGAACAGAGTAATGAAGGCATCACAGGCTTTCAAAACCAGACAATAGGAAAATCAACAATGGCTACCGTAATGTCTCTTGTTCTCTTCAAAATAGCTGTCCATACCTTCATGTATGTTGAAATTAAATAATGTAAAACAGACTAGAAACACTCTGAATAAAGAATAAAAGCATTACTGGATTTCACAGCATGATGATAGGGAATCAGCAATGGATACCATAATGTTTCTTTTTCTTCAAAATAGCTCTTCATTTTATCACGCATAATACAATCGATTCTCGTAAACTGTTTAGGAAAAGTTCTAGGCATGTATAAGCCTCTACATGTTCTGCATTAGAGGGAAAAACAAAACAAAATGAAATAAATTACTAGAAAAACAAGAAACAAAAAAGACACATAAATAACAACAGCAAAGATTCTAAAACAATGATGATATAGGCCTTCAAAACAAGGTGGTAGGAACATAACTATGTATGTTATTTTACATAGTGATCTTCAAAAGAGTTCCTCAGATCAGACACAAACATGCAAAATTGTTCCAATCCTATGAATGTTAACTGTTTTGTTCCAAGAACTAATAGAATTTGGAGAACAATCATCTTAGCTATCCTAAGTGTGTTTATACAAATTTACATATTTCCCCCTTCCTTTTCTTCCCTCCTTTTCCCTGTGATATTATTTTTCCCCTTTAAGCAGATTCCTATCCTTTCACTGTATTTATTGAGTTTTTAGTATCTTATGTACTTTTACCATTTCTTATACTAGGGAGACAACACAGTATTTACACATGGGAGTTTGATTTATTTCACTTATGAGTATTGTCTCAAGTTGCATCCATTTACTTATAAATATTTCAATGTGGTCATTCTCTATAGCTAAGTAGTACTCCATTATATAAAAGTACCACAATTATTTTATCCATTCCTCAGTTAATGGGCATTTAGATTATTTCCAAGATCTGGCTATTACAAATTATGCTGCTATTAACTTGGGTACACATATATCACCATGGTATGATGTTTTCAGTTCTTCTGGGAATATGCTCAAAAGTAGAATAGCTGGGTCAAATGGGACTTCCAAACCCAGGTTTTTGAGGAACCTCCAGATTGACCTCCACAGTGGTTGTACCTGTCTACACTTCCACTAACAGTGCAGAAGAGTTCCTTTTTCCCCACAGCCTCTCCAGCATTTGTTGTTGGTAGTTTTCTTCATCCTGGCCATTCTTTCTGGAGTGAGATGGAATCTCAGTGTGGTTTTAATTTGCATTCCTCTAATGACCAATGATGCTGAACATTTTTTCATGTATTTATTTGCCATTTGTATTTCTTCTTCTGAGAACTATTTATTCATCTCAGATGCCCATTTTTGGATTGGGTCTTTGAATTTTTGGGGTCTGATTTTTAAAAATTCTTTGTATGTTCTATACAGAAGTCCTTTGTCTGAGGGACAGTTGACTAAGATTTTTTTCAAAATTTATGGGCTTTCTTTTCACTTTGTTGGAGATTTCTTTCGACAAGCACAGAATTTTAATAAGGTGTGAGCCCAGTTATTGATTCTGGAAAGTGTTTCCCATGAAGTTTGATTTTGTTCATAAATTCTCTGCCTACCCCTATGTCTTCAAGATTTCTACCTACTTAATCTTCCAGCAGATTTAGTGTTTCTGGTTTAATATTTAGATCTTTGATCCATTTTGACTTTAGTTTAGTACATGGTGTTAGGCATGGGTCTAGTTTTAGTTTTCAGTATATGGAGAGCCAGTTTTACCAGAACCATTTATTAAGAAGACTATCTTTCTTCCAGTGGACAGTGACCATGTTTGGCTCCTTTATCAAAGATAAGTTGGCTGAGTGTGTTTGTAGTTGTGGTTGTAGCTTCTAATCTATTCCATTGTTTTTCAGGTCTGTTTTTATTTCAGCACCATACTGATTTTATTACTTTGTAGCTTTGTAGTATAACTTCAAGTCAGAGATTGTGATGCCTCCTGCCTTGCCTTTGTTGTTCAGAATTGCTTTGCTATTCTAGATCTTTTCTTGTTCCAGATGAATTTTAGGAATGATTTCTGTAGATCTGTGAGGTATGCTAGTGGTATTTTGATTCAACTTACATTAAATCTGTATAGCAATTTGGGAGAATGGCCATTTTCACAATATTTGCTCTTCCTATCCATGGAGAAGGAATGTCTTTCCATTTTCTGAGATTCTCTTCAATTTCTATTGTCAGGGTATTATAATTTTTGCTGAATAAGTCTTTTACTTCTTTTGTTAGATTGATTCCTAAGTATTTCATTTTTGGATGCTATTATAAAGGGTGTGGCTTCTGTCATTTCTCGCTCAGGGAGTTTATTGTTTGTGTATAGGAATGCTATTGAGTTTTGAGCGCTGACTTTATATCCAGCTACATTACTGAATTTAGTTATTATACCTAGCAGTCTTTCAGTGGAGTTCTGACAGTCTTCTATGTAGAGTATCATGTCACCTGCAAATAATGATAATTTAACTTCTTGTTTTCCTATCCTTACTCCTTTTGTTTGTCTCTCTTGTCTAATTACTCTGGCTATTATTTCCAACACTATACTGAATAGGAGTGTTGATAGTGGACATCCTTGTCTTGTTCCTGATTTTAGAGTAAAGGCTTTCAGTTTTTGGCCATTTAATATGATGCTGGCTGTTGGTTTGTTATAGATGGCTTTTATCATATTGAAGTAAAGACCATCTATTCTGATTTTCTCTAGGGTTCTGATCATGAATGAGTGTTGGACCTTTTCAAAAGTTTTTTCTGCATCAATAGAAATGATCATGTGATTCTTATTTTTGCCTTTGTTGATATGGTGGATTACATTTATTGATTTGTTTATGTTGAACCATCCCTGCATTCCTGGGATGAATTCCACTTGGTCATGGAGTATAATCTTCTTGATGATTTGCTGCATTCTGTTTGCCAGTATTTTATTGAGAATTTTTGCATCTATGTTCATTAGGGAAATTGGCCTGTAGTTCTGTTTTCTGGTTGGGTCTTTCTCTGATTTGGGTATTAGAGTAATACTTGCTTCTAGGAATGAGTTAGGGAAGATTGTTTCCCTTTCAATTTCACTGAAGAGTTTGAGGAGTGTTGGCATTAAGTCTTCTTTGAATTTCTTGTAGAATTCAGCAGTGAATCCATTAGGACCTGGCCTTTACTTTGTTGGCAAGGTTTTAGTTACATTTTTAATTTCATGAATTGAAATTTTGTTTTTCAGCAGTTTTACATCTTCTTGATCCAGCTTCAATAATTCCTATGTTTCTAGGAATCTGTCCATTTCTGTGTTATGAAACCTATGAGAGTAGAGTTTTTTGAAGTAGATATTGATGATCTTCTGTATTTCCACAGGTAGTGATTTCACCCTTTTCATTTCTTATTGCATGAATTTCAGTTTTCTCATTCCTTGTTTAAATAAAGTTGGCTAGGGTCTTATCAATTTTATTTATTCTCTTAAAGTACCAACTCTTTGATTCATTGATTTTTTATATTGTTTTCTTAGTCTCTATTGCATTGATTTCTGCTCTGATCTTTATAATTTCCTCCCTTCTTTTGGCTTTGGGCTTGACTTGCTCTTCTTTTTCTAGATGTTTGAGGTATAGCATCAGGTTGTTTATTTGCATTGATTCTGTTTTCCTGATGTGGAAATTCACCACAATAAATTACCTCTGAGGAATGCTTTCAATGCATCCAAGAGGTTCTGGTAAATTGTATTTGCATTTTCATTTGCTTGTAGATATTGTTTAATTTCTTCTTTAATTTCCTCTGTGACTCAGTGGATTGTTCAGGCATGTATTATTCAATTTCCACATATTTTTGGGGTTGTTGCAGTTTCTTTTGTCATTAATTTCTAGTTTAATGGTGCTACGATTGGGTAACATGCATGGGATCATTTCAATTCTTTTGCATTTACTTAAACATATTTTGTGGGTTAGTATATGGTCTGCTTTAGAGAATGTCCCATGTACAGCTGAGAAGAATGTGTATTCTGATGTTGTTGGGTGGAATACTCTGTACACATTCACTAAGTCCATTTGTTCACAGGTGTGATTCAATTCTATTTCTTTGCTGATTTTCTGTCTAGTTGATCTGTTTCTTTGTGTCAGTGGGGTGTGAAGGTCTTCTGTTATAATTCTGTTATTGCTTATTTGATTTTTTCATTTATGTTAATATTTGTTTTGTATAGGTGAGTGCTCTTGAATTTGGTACATATATATTTTAGATTATTATCTCTTCCTCTTGAAGTTTTCCCCTAACTACTATATAGTGACCTTCTTTATCTCTTGTGATCATTCTTGGTTTGAATTTCACTTTGTCTACAAACAGAATAGCTACCTGTGCTTTTTATTTTTGGTTCCTGTTGCATGAAGGTCCTTTGACTTTTAGTCAGTGAGTTTCCTTTTGGATTAGATGGCTTTCTTGTATATGGTTGGGTGTTGTTTCTTGATCCATTCTGCCAGTCTCTTTCTTTTAGTTTGTGAATTGAGGCCATTTACATTATATATATATATATATATATATATATATATATATATATATATGTTTATTTTTGACATGTTATCTTTCTGCTATTGATTCTTTACCTTTCTAGTCTGTTTAATTATTTGCCTTGCTTGGTGGTTTTTTTTCCTATGTCTATCTATAATGTCTTTCAGTATTCTTTGCAGGGTTGGTTTGGTGGTCAAGAAGTTCTTCAGCTGTTCTTTGTCATGGAAGTATCTTATTTCTCCATCCATTTTGAGAGACGGCTTTGCAGGGTACATCAATCTGGGTTGGAAGTTCATTTTCCTTTACGATCTGAAATACTTCATTCCATGCTCTTCTTGACTTCATTGTTTGTGTTGAGAAGTCTGCTATGATTCTGATAGGGTTTCCTTTATAGGTGACCTGTCTCTTCTCTCTAACAGCTTTTAATATTTTGTTCTTATGTTGGATTTCTGGGATGTTGATTATTATATGTCTGGGAGTAGTTTTATTTTGGTCATGGCTATTTGGAGTTCTATATGCTTCACTTATCTGTATCTCAGTTTCTATTCTAATGTTCAGGAAATTTTTGGCTATTACTTCTGTAAATAGTTTTTTGATATCATTTGTGTTGTCACCTTCTTTTTTGTTTAGACCTATAAATCACACGTTTTTCTTTGCATCATCTTGCAGCTGTTGAATTGTTATTTCCTGATTCCTTGTTACTTTTCAAAGATCTTTCCTTTCCTATACACTAGCTGAAATCTTGTCTTTGAGATCTGAAAGTCTATCTTCACTTTCACTGAGTTGGTTTTGCCAACTTTTGATGGAATTTTTTATTTCCTGTGTATTACTTTGAATCTGTTTCATGCATTGTGTTTGTTTCTTATATTGTTCATTCAAGGTTTCCATCTTTTTGCCTTTTTCCTATAATTTTTTATGTCTTCTTTAGATGTGTTCAGCATTTCTTTCATTACATTTTTTCATTTCTTCTTTTTTCTAGGAGATTATTTCTGATCGTAATTATTTTTTTTTTTTATTGGTACCAGGGATCGAACTCAGGACTTCATGCTTGCAAGGCAGGCACTTATGCCACTGAGCTAAATCCCCAGCCCTGATCTGAATTATTTTATAGCTTCCTGGAGTTTTTTCTTTATTTCAATTGCTATAATTTCAAGAATTTCAGGTGTATGGCTTACATTTTCTTCTATGTCCATGTCTCCTAGGTTTGCTTGGGATGGGCTGGAGGTTTGGGACTGCATTTCACTCTTTCATGTTGTAATTTTCCTAGATTCCCTTAGGGAAGCTGAAAACAAGGTCTCAGTTGTTTCTTGGGTTGAGAATATCTATCTGTACTGCTGGGGGTTTCCCCAGTTGAGTGTAGGTTATTCAACAGGCCTTAACAGGTGGCTTCCAGCCACTTGGGTTCACTGCGTGGGGTCCAAATAGGCTCCAAGAGACCTTCCAGTGGGTCCTCCTGTGATAGGGGATGCTGGATGGGGCCCTACCAGTCTCTAAGTGACACACGAATGCTTCCCTGTAGGATGGAAATTGCTGAATGCACTTTCAGCTCATGAGGCAGAGTGCAGGCAGCTCCAGGTCACATGGGGGTCACTGGACAGGACCCAAATAGGCCCAGAGGGAACTTCCAGTGCGTCCTCTGGTGATGGGGGGCCCTACCAGTCTCCAAGTGATGCACCAAGGCTTCCCCATGGGATGAAAATTGTTGCACACACTTTCAGCTTGAGGTGGAATGCAGGTGGCTCCAGGCCACTCAGGGGTTGCTGAGTGGGGCTATGCTCATAATCTCATTGGTTGACCATAGTTTTGTCTTGATGCCCACTGTCTTGGTTACTTTTCTCTCATTGTTGAGACAATACCTGACGCCCAACATGAAGGAAGGAAAGGTTTATTTCTTATCATTTTTGATGTTCTCAGTCCATAATCAGCTTATTCCAAGGCAGAATGGCATGGTACTGGGGCAACACTTCAAGGCAGCAAGTAGAAAAAGCAGCCAGAGCAAAAAGGAGAAAATGAGCCTCTTCTCCTGGCTTATATCGAACACAGCCCTCACCCCCTCCAGCGCAGATGTAGCTCTCACAAAACTTCCTGCCCTCCTTTGCACAGGATGAGGATATTTACAAAGTAAGAACTTGACTCCCTGCTGAGTCTCTCCGTTAAACTTCTAAACTGCTCAAGTTGACAGTGTATCAACCATAACACCCACCTCCTGACTTACAATTTTTCCAACCTAGGGCCCACTTCACCTTTTGGTTTTGCTATGTAAAAATACCTTGAAAAAGAAGAATTCTCAGAAACCCACTCTGGATCCCTTCTGTCTTTCAGAGAGAAGCTTTTATTCCCAATAAATATATTCTGCTCTTAACCTCCTTTGTTCCTAGAATTCACTCTTCAATTTTAGAGAACACAAACTTGTACCAGACATCTATTGGGTTGGGAGCTTTGCATTTAAAACTTCACATTCTGCCTTCTCAGAGGCATACTGCCTGGCTTCCCAAACCTTCTGAAATCTGGGGAAGCCTTCTTGGACCCCAAACTATTCCATTCTGCATGTACCTAAAAGCAGCACCATGTGGATGATGCCAAAGTTTGTTACCAGCTGGAGCAGTAGTCAGGCTTCCCTCTTTCTTGGCTATACAGGTCCAGTGCCTGGATCACTGGGAACTCTGAATCCGATTCTGAGGAACAAATTCTCTATGGTGATGCCATTCTGGAACATGGTACTCTGGGGGGTCTCGTCCTAAAATGAAGTCTTTCACTTTTGAGATTTCAAAGGCTAGTGTATTTCTGCTTCTTGTGATACCCTAAGGCCATTTTTTCTGTTCTTCTCTTCTTTCTCAGCAATTAAGATTTCCTTTGTTCTATTTTGCAGTCCACAGTTTACCAGAGCTTATTTTCTGGCCAAATTCACATGTTTTAAATCATTCTTCTGGGCTCTTAGCTTTTGATTCTCAACATAAATCTGGCTAAAAGCTCCCAACTATAGCCAAGCCTCTGTCTCAACATTAGACTGCCTTGAAATTTCATCTGCCAGATGAATTATCCTGTCACCCTTAATTTCATTCTCAGGCAGAGTCCCTGGACATGAGTGAAATGCAGACAAACTTCCTGGCAAGGTGTAACATATAATCTGGAGTCCAACAACCAATGCAGTCCTTCTTCCAACAGCAACCTCCCAAGTCTGGTCTTGACTGATTTTCTGGTCTTCTGAACTCTGGCCAGAATCTCCCATACAGAACAGCCTAAGATGCTGTAGCTCTACTTTTTCAACTAGCTTCTTTGAATCATTCCAAACTCTTCCTACAAGCTATTTCCAAAGGCTCCTGAGCAGCATGGTTAGGAACACAGTAAAAACCCCATTCTCAGTGCCAAATTCTGCTTACTTTTCTTGTTACTGAGACAAAATACCTTACACTCAAAGTTAAAAGAAGCAAAGTTTATTTAGCTCACAATTTGTAGAGATTTCAGTCATAATTGGCTGAATTCAAGGCAGGGCAGCACATGGCAGAGGGGCAGCAGTTCATGGCACAAGCAATGAGAGAGAAAAAGAGAGATAAGACTCTTTCTATCTCTTCTTTGTATACAAACTTCCCTTTCTAGGGCAGTGTAGCACTCATACCCTTAATCCCAGCATCAGACTGTGGAACAATCACAAATTTAGCCAGATTCAGCCACCTCTGAAAAACCTGCCTTTTGGGGAGGATATCTAGACAGAAACTATAATAAGAAGCTACTTGGTCAAGAAAGGCCATAACCTATCCTGGTAGGTAACATTAACAAAAGAGCTGAGAGGCTCTACACATGAGCCAATTGAGCCCCAACTGACCTTGATATTTAAAAAAAAAAATGTTAATCTCGACTAATACTTGTCTCACTTTAACTTGGTCTTAAATACAGACATAAAAATTATAACCAAAGATATAGAAGTTATGGTAATATAGACCAGAAACAAACAGGGGACTCCAATCTCTAATCCTTGCTGGCAGCTTTCCGCCTTGCCAGGAGTCAGGTCTAAAAGCCAGCCAGTTACATTTTTTCTCTGTATTCCAGGCTTATGCTTTGGTCAGACATGTTTAAAATTTATTTGTTCTTGCCTAGAGACTGCCCTTGTGAAACTGTCTCCCCCACTTTATGGGTTAACATGATCCTCATAGAAAAACACAGCAGAGAGAATAAACTTTTGCTCACAGAATTTAAAGAAAAGAATATGAAGATGTGAGAAAGACGAATTGTGAGAAAACGCAGCCCTGTTCTCTCCATCAAAGGATATAGACAGCAGTGCTTCCATCATACTCAGGTCCACCCCAGGTAGCCCCTCCTGAACATACTGAAATTACGGGAAATGCCTGCTCAGTTTAAATTTTGGAAAGGATCATATCAACAATCAAGGACCTTCTGTTCCCTAAACCCTCTCCCCACCTGCTCTTTCTACTCTTAACAACCCTGTGTAGCAACTTCTCAGACCCACCCTTTGTGCTGCCTAGACTAGCCAATCAGAATAGACTGTGAACCTTCAACTTGGCCAATGGGGAAAGAGATCAGCTGCTTCCCACGGCTTAGGCCTTAAAACCCCACTTCCGCACCGCTCAGCATGCCTGGTACCTCATGTCTGAGTGTACTTGTGCTCTTAAAGTTTAAACTTTGCATTGCTGAGTCCTCTTGCTTTCTGTCTGTGTGCGTTCTTTCCAACCCAGACAATTTGAGTCTGGAGACTCATTTCTAACATCTCTTCTCCTTCTTTATCTACAGATTACCGCAAATACCTAAAATGATCCCATTAAATATTCATGCCTAAAGTGATATTTCTGTAGTACATTTAACGCCCTGCCAATCGCTGACATGTTAACATCAAAACAAAACAAAATGCTAACCAACCATGAGCGTGGTAGAACATATCTCTCACTCCAGCACTTGGGAGGCTGAAACAGGACGATTACCATGAGTTTGAGGCCAGCCTGAACTATATAGTGAGACTGTTTCAAAACAAAAACGAAAACAAAAACAAAACTAACCAACCAATTAAAAAATGAACCGTAAGGAAAAGAGCTGAGAATCAGGTCAGGAAATTTTGATAACAGAATGAAGAGAGACATAAAATTATGGAAGAGGGAGAGGTGGTCCATAGCAGTCATTAATAGTTGCTTTGCAATATACATTTTGTCTTCCTCCTCACTAACAGAACTGTACTAAGCCTTTGGTAGTAAAAGTCTTGTTAAGAGACTACATTTCCCAGAGTTCTTTGCCAATGAGTTGGCCAATGTGATTGAAACAGAAACCTCTTCATTCAGCACACCTTCCATAAAAGGGACTGACTCAGCTGCTAGGGCTACACTCTCCCTTTGCTTTTCCTTCTGGAGTCCACATAAAGACTTGAACTCAGGGCCTAAATACCTACCAGGTGCTGTCCTGCTCCACTAGAACTTCTGGAGCGTGGAAGATGTTTGCATTCTCATATTGCAGAAGCGATGTTGGGACTCGGTGCTCTGACAACATAAACTACAACTGCCTAATCTCCGCTCTGGACTTTTACCTTCAGATGCTTTTTACAGCAAGGAAAAAACCAAGCTCTTTTGCTTAAGTTGTCACCAGTGTTTTCAGGTACATACAGCCAAACAATTCTGGAATACTCAGAAACAGCCCTGTATCTAAGGAGCACATTTTCAGGGGAGCCCCTCCAAAGGGATGCTCTGAAATCTCTCTTGTACTGCTACTGGGTATTGAACCCAGTGAGTGTTGGGCTAGATCCTCAGCCATTTTTACGTTTTTTTTTTCAGTTTACATTTGTGATTTCTTTATAAATTATTTTAAAAAATTTTTATTAGTACATGTTTGTAGTACATAAAGATTGCATTCATTGTAGGGAGTTGGTACATATGCATAACACATCTTAATTATTTTAATTTTCTCTTCTCCCCTCCCAGCTCCTCCATACATCTCATGATCCCCTTCCCATTTACAAAAGCTCTATCTTGCTGTACCCTATTATCTGTCTTTTATTTTATTCTATAAATCAGTCATACTTTGAGTTTTTCATATAAGAGAAGCTATGTGATGTTTAAGCTTATGTGTCTGATTCATTTCACTTAACACTATGGTTTCAAGCTGTACCCATTTTCCTATAAATGACCCAAATTTATCCTTTTTTGGTAGGGTAGTCCTCCACTGAATATAAATACCACACTGTCTTTATCTATTCATCTGTTGATGGACATATAGACCACTTCTAACATTTGTGCTGCTATAAACTTAGTGTGTATCACTGCAATATGATGTCTTTAACTCTTTGAGAAGATATCTAAAAGAAGAACAGCTAGGTCAAGTGGAATTTCTACTTTTCTGAAGAATCTCCATACTGATTTATACAGTGGTTGTACTTAACTTAAACATTCTCACCAATAATATAGAAGAATTCCATTTTCCTTTCAGACTTTCCAACATTTGTTAATTGATTTCTTGATGATAGCCATTCCTTCTGGAGTATAATGGAATCTCAATGTTGTTTTAATTTGCACTTTTTCAACTGTCAGAAGTGCTCAACATTTTAAAATGTATTTATTGGACATTTGCACTTCCATCTGAGAAGTGTTTCTTCATTTCAATATCCCATTTTTTGGTTGGGTTGTTTATCTTAGGAGGAGATCTAATTGTTTTGAATTCTTATATATTCTAGATATTTTTTTCCCAAGAAGTAGTTGACAAAATTTTCTACCATTCTGTAAGTTTCCTTTTTCTTCTCTTGGTTTATTTCTTTGCTGTGCAGAAGTTTTTAATTTGATGTGATCCCATTTGTTGATTCTTGGTGCTATTTCTTGTGTACTTGGGGATCTGTTCAGGAAGTCCTTGACTATTCCTAGGTCTTTAAGAGTTTTACCATTTTTTTCTTCTTTCTTATTAAATATTTCTGTTCTACTATTTAGATGCTTAATCCACTTTGTTTTTAGTTTAATACATTGTGATAGACAATGGGTCTAGATTCAATCTTCTACATGTGTATAACCAATTTTCTTAGCATCGTTTGCTGAAGAGGCTAGCTTTCCTGTAGAGCAGTGGTGGTGAATCTGTGGCATATGTGCCATAACAGGCACACAGAGCCCTCTCTGTGGGCATGAGAGCCAAGTTACCTAGGTCTGACAAATGGTTATCATACATACAATAGCAAAGGTCATATTAATCACATAAAAGCATGCCAAATGCAAACATTTTGCTTTCAACAAAAATCTATTTGATTCACTGAAAATTCTGTTGTGTTTTTCTTTTAAGAATAAAGACAATGTGGTATTTATACAAAATGGAGGGCTACCCTGCCAAAAAAGAAGGATAAATTTGGGTTATTTGTAGATGTTAAATTAACAAAAGATGCTAATTTGTACATGTTATATTAACAAAAGATGTTAATATATGTGCTTTTTTCCTAAATTAAAATCTCAGTATTCAGGTTTAATTGCAATATTGGCACTCTGCCATAAATAAGTAGGTTCTGGGTTGTGATTTGGGCACTCAGTCTCTAAATGGCTCATCATCACTGTCCTACTTATGTTTTGTGCCCCTTTGACAAAGGTCAGATGCCTGGGTGTGACTGGTTGTTTCTGCTTCCTCTATTTTGTTTTGTGCATCCATATGTCTGTTTTTGTGCCAGCATCATGCTGTTTTTATCATTGTAGCTTTATATTATAGCTTGAAATCAGTTACTGTGATCTTCCTACTTTGTTTTTTTTAAGAGAACAAAACTGAAAAACAAAACCCAGAATAAATCCCATCAAAACAAAACAGTGAGAGTGGTATAGAACTTCAAAATGGGATAATAGGAAATCAACAATGGCTTGATAGCTTGCCATCTTCACAATACTTGTCCACAGCATCAGTCATAGTACAATCAAACAAAATAAAACAGAATAAAACCAATCAAAACAGAACATTGAATAAAACAAAACAATAAGTTGGGAACAAAACAAAACTGAGAATAATGCTACACACTGTTATCTTCAAAATAGTTGCTCAGGTTACCAGATGCAGGAATAAAACAAAACAGCGAAATAGAACAAAACATTGTCCTTGTATTGTTTGGTTGACTCTGCAGGCCTGGGGCTGGTGCTCTGAGCATCTACTTGGAGGATGGCAGTGTGCATTGTGTCATCCGTAGGGGATATCCTCCTGTCTTGTTTCTGCTTTGGTTGTTTTGTTTTGTTTTGTTCTATTTTTTTGGTCCAGTATTGATTTTTCTATTTTTTAGTATTTTCTGGATCCATATGAATTTTGGGATTTTTTTCTATTTCTGTGAGAAATGTTGATATTTACATCAGTTTTTTAGTATCATAGGCATTTTTACAATATAGTACTCATTCTACATGTGCAGATATAGGGAATAGTTTTCCATTTTAATCTCCTTTCACAGACTAGTATCATTTTCATTATAGAGGTCCTTCACTTCCTTGGTTAGGCTGATTTCTAAGCATTTAATATTTCTAAGCTATTGTGAATGGTATTGTTTTCTGATTTCTTTCTCAGTTGGCTCATTATTAGTGTACTGGAACACTAATGATTTTATGTGTGTTGATTTTTCATCCTGCTTCTTTGCTGAATTTATTAGTTTTATGAGTTCATTTAGTGGATTTTTGAGGTATTCTGTATAAAGGATCATGTCATCTGTGAATAAGGAGAGTTTAATTTCTTCCTTTCCTATACATATCCCCTTTTTTCTTTTTCTTGCCTACTTGTTCTTAGCAAAGTGTTGAATACTATGTTGAGCAGGAATGGTGGCAGTAGGTATCCTTGTCTTCTTACTGATTTTAGATGGAAAGCTTTCAGTTTTTCTTCATTTAACATCTTGGTAGTAGGTTTTTCATAAATGTCTTTTATCAGATTCATAAAATGTCCATCTATACTTATTTTCTTCAGAGATTTTATTGTGAATGGATGTTTGGATTTGTCAAAAGCAGTTCCTGTGTCTATTGAGGTGATCATGTGATTTTTGCCCTTGCTTCTGCTAATGTGATTATCTTGGTTACTTTTCTCTTGTTGAGACAAGATACCTGACCCCAATATGAAGGAAGGAAGGAGGTTTTTTGGAGGTTTCAGTCTATACTCGGCTGGCTTCAAGGTAGGGAGGCATGGCTGAGGGGCAGCCATTCATGCTGGCTGCAAGCTGCAAGAGTGAAAGAGCAAAAAAGGGGACGAACATGCCTCTTTCCCTCTTTTATATTGTATGCTGGCTCCACACCTGGGCAGGTGCAGCAGTCAAACTGCCAATCCCAGTGCTAGACAATTAACCAATCACAAATGCTAGATTCCACTGTGCCCATCAGTGCATGAGGCACAGGGGTGGGGGCATCTGAACACAAACCGTGACAGTGATATATTGTATTTATTGATTTGCTTATGTTGAGTTATCCTTGCATCCTTGAGATGAAGCCTGCTTGGTCATGATTTATGGCCTTTTTAATGATGTGTTGCATTATTTTTCAGTATTTTGTTGAGGATTTTTGCATCTATGTTCATTATAAGAGAATGGCCTGTAGTTTTCTTTTTTAGGTGAGTCCTTGTCTTGTTTTGGAATCAAGGCAATGCTAGCTTCTAGTAATTTTTAGACAGAGTCTTCCTGTGTTCCCCAAGCTTGCCTTGAATTTGTGATCCTTTTGCCTCAGCATTGAAATATATTTAGTGTAAGATATTAAAACTGCTGTCTAATGGAACATAAAATAAGCAAGCACTAGGCCTCCCTTTTGTGGCACATTCAATCCACAGCATAGGACAGAGCTTTGTATGAGGCCTCTGTTTGCAGAATCAGTCTCCAAGCATCATCTCCACCTATCTTGCACACTTCTAGTGTGCTATCTGTTTCTGGCTGACCAGGTGATTGGTTTAGTCCACTACAAATCTGGCCATAGACTGCCACCTTTGCCAAAGGCCAAAGCCTGGGGCCACTTAATGAGAATCACCAAAACCATGAGAGAAAATAAATTTTGCTTTTTATAAATTAATTGCCTCAATTATTTCATTATGGTTACAGAAACCAACAGATGCCAACATTTAAATATAAAGTTTAGAAAACAGTGTTACCATTTAATACATAATTTATCATTTTTATGTGTTATTCTTTCTGTCTCCAAAGTTCTTTCATTACTTTTTCCTCCTAGGAGTGACAGATTCCTTTTGGCTATAATATACTGAAATTATCTTTTAAAAACAAGACAACATGTAAATTAAAAATGCGTCAGAAGTGGGAAATCTACAAGAAAACTAAGTAAGTTGTTAGTATAACTAATTATTCAAACTGTGACGGAATTCCAACTTAAATTGTGATTGCTTATGAAGATTTTTTTCTATTTATGGAATTCAAAGAACTGATTTATCAAGAATTTGATTCATTTAGAAACTCTGCACTGCTAATAGCTGTTCAGCAGATACTACGCCGTTGAGAATGGAGGAACTGCTGTTCCTAGGCAAGGGATCAAAAACAACAGGAAGCCAAGCATACAACCAAAACTCAAGAGCTGTGAATTTCACAATCCACTTTGTTTCTATCACCATGAACAAGTCATTTGCTAAGAGCATTTTTCTGCCCCTTGTTCTGTTAAGTGCAGATAACAAGTTCAGCATTGTTTTGAGGAAGCACTTTCCAAAAGCCACTTGTCAAGAAAAAGTAAAATTAAAATGTATAGCAGAAGTTACTTAGCCATTAATGTAATTGCCTACCCATTAATATAATGTGTGGTTTGGGTTTCCATGCATTAATTATTAAGAATTCTTCAATCAGAGTCTTTGCGAATATGAATCGGGATCAAATTTGTTTTCTATGTTAAGGTTGCAAAACCCAGCAAATTTGAAGGGATCCCAGGTCTAAGAGTTCTAATTTACATGAAGATACAAATAGCTTTGGATATAATTATCCTGATTATATCCAAAAAATTAGGTTTAATGTGGGTAGATCCTGAAGCTTATTTAACATCTCAGTAGAGTGGTCCATGATTCCCTGTCATGTATCACTCCTGTGTAACTCATAAGTATCACTGTCTTTCTTTACAACAATAAAATGAGGGAAACCTAGTTAATTACTTAATAACAGTTTAGGTAATGGCAAACATTGCAGAGCCCCTCATTTTTCTTTAGCTATTATTTATTCTTTTTTTTTTTTGTACCAGAAATCAAACTCAGGACCTCTTGCTTGCCAGGCAGGCACTGTGCCACTGAGCTAACTCCCCCACCCTTTAGCTATTATTTAATTAAGCAATGAACATGAAATTCAACTTTGTAATACAATTAGTCTGTGTTTATTTTGATGGAGACAAAACATGAATATGAACATTTTGGGAAAAGATTCTAAATTCAATTTTTCATATCAAAAGAGAAGATTCTGTGGGATTATTTTCAAAAAGCAACAGAAAACACAGTATATTAGGATTTCTTTTCTTGTATTTTTTTTTTCCCAGTACTGGGCCTTCACATAGAACTGTATCCTCAGTCTTTTACTTTTTATTTTTTTTTAGATAGGGTCTTACTAAGTTGTTAAATTGCTCAGACGGGGCTCAAACTTCTGATCCTCCTGTATCAGGCTCCCAGAGTGCTAGGATTACAGGCCCATAGCAATATGTTTAATCTTTTGCATAGTTCTTGTCTGTTTGTTTGGTGTTTCTTTGTTTTTCTTCCTTCTTTCTCTTTCTCTCTTTACTCTTTTTTAATGAAAAAAGAAAAAAACACAAAATTTAAAAACCAAAAAGCAAGTATATTGCCCCCTTCCCCACAAAAAATCTACCCAACTCCCAAACATGTTAATTTGGAAAGCTCCCAGCCAATAGTGTATTTTTTTTTTGGAGCTTTCCCTTTTACTGATTTTAAAGACATCTCTGGTGAGCAAACCCTGTTTAAATTAACATAATAAGGAGGAAAATATCAACCATTATTACGAGAGCTCTCCCTTTTGTCAACCAAATATAATTTATAATAGTCACTCAAGGCAGATCTTTGTTCTTTAGAGTGTCAGTCATATGTGTACTGATGGTATCAAGTTGAAGGATGAAGTCAGTATTTTCTTAGTTTGCATAACAAACTGGAAGATCAAACAATTCTTATTACAACAAATGAAATGGCCTCGCTCACTTTTCTTCTATTTCTATTAACAAGATCATCCAAGACCCAGAAAATATTTACCAAGGAAGGCATACAAAGAAAAGATAACACAGTTTCCTAAGACAACAAATATCACGAATATGTGATATGTAATAATCTGCAATCCAAATATTCCCATATTTAGTTGTGGACAGAGAAAGGGCCACTCTGTCAATAAGGAACGAGGTGGCTCCCACTTTACCTTCGTGGTTAACAGTGGCAGCACACCTTCTGCCCACATGCTGTAAGCAGGTACTTTTCATAGTGGTGTCTATGTGTCAGGAAAAGGGATCCCACGTAACTTTACCGTGGTGATTCCATCCCAAATACAGACTTACCTCAAACAGTAATGCTTCAGGTAACAATTTTTCACAGCCAAGACTCTAAAAACTCATTTCCAAACTATTGATTCCAGCCTAAGAATATATAACTCAGTGATAAAAACACTTGTGTTGTGCATGTAAGGATCTGGATGTTTCCCCAGCACCACACACATGCGCTGAAATAACTTGTAGCTCAGTGGTGAAGCAGGTGCCCAGCCTGCTCTAGGTCATCGGTCTTATCTCTAGAATTTTTTCTAACCAGAGTTCTTTAATCTAAACTTTACTAAATAGCAACTAGATCACTCTATTGTAGTTAGGTGAGGATACACTCATGGGTTTATCCAAAGATGTACATGTGGGAAGATTAAAGATTGTTCTGTTTGGAGGAGCCCAAGGTCATCTGCTTTGCCTAGATGTGCTTTTCTTTGTATATTGAAATACTGACCCCCAAGGTCATGGCATTGAGAATTCAGATTTGGAGCGTCACTCATCATGAAAGACATTAGTTTTGTTATAAGAAGAGACATAAGAATTTGCTCTCTCTCTTTTCTCTGTCTCTCCTTTTTCTCTTCTCTGTTTCTGTCTCTGTCTCTCTGTCTCTCTCCCCTCTATCATGTGAAGTAAGAGAAGATGGCCATTTGCAAAACAGAAACCATGCACTCACAGAGTCAAATATTCCAGCACTTGATCGTAGACTTCTGTGTCTCCAGAAGTGTGAGAAATAAATGGTAACTGAGCTCTCCCATCTCTGGTAACCCATTACAGATCCTGAATTGGAAGACATGGCTGAGCAATGGTGTATCTCATTCCAGACTCCCAGTCATTGGCTGCATCTTCTGCTTCTGGGTGCATCACACAGCATTCTCATGGATTCCCCACTTGGCTTAGCTAAACTATAACTTTACATTCTTGGGGAATTTTGGTGTATAATGATTGTGCATTCCAAAAAGTTTAAAAAGATAGTAAAAAATGGCAAAGGAAAGAAGAATGTGTGCTATAATTGGATCTTTAATGTCCCATGAATGTCTGTGTCTCCAGCCTGTGGCACGACTGTGATGTGGCAGGGTCTTTGGAGGTGGCCTGGTGGCAGCACTGGACACTGGGACTGTGCACTTGAAGAAGCCTTGGTGCACCAGCCCTTTCCAGTCTCTCCCTTTGTTTCCTGCCCAGCATGACTGAGCAACTTCATTTCACTCTTTCTCTTCTCCACAGGCCCCAAAGCAGCAAGGTCCACTTTCCAGAGACTGAAATCTCCCAAACTGTGAGCCAGATAGACAGACTTTTCTGTACTTCAACGTGATCATCAAAGGTATTTTGTCACAGTATTTTATCACAGTAACTAACAAGATCTGAATTCCAAAGAATAATTATGAGCATCATAGCTTCCTTGCTTGAGAATACCATAAATCTTTAGTATGTTTTGCCCAAACTGCATTCATTAACCTTCAAATTATTCTTTATAACTTACATTAAATTGTCATTGTTTAGCTGATACAACTGTGCAAATTGTTTGGATATTTTGGTATACATTTGGAATATGTCCTATTCATGGATAGGAAGAATAAATATTGTAAAAATGGCCATTCTTCCAAAATTGTTATACAGATTCAATGCAATTCCAATGAAAATACCACTAACATACCTCATAGATATAGAGAAATCACTCCTAAAATTCATGTGGAACCAGAAGAGACCTAGAATAGCAAAGGCAATTCTAAGCAGAAAAGGCAAGGCAGGAGGCATCACAGCCCCTGACTTGAAGTTATACTACAAAGCTACCATAATAAAATCAACATGGTACTGGAATAAAAACAGATCTGAAGATCAATGGAATAGATTAGAAGATACAACCACAACTACAAACACACTCAGCCAACTTTTCTTTGATAAAGGGGCCAAACATGTTCACCAGAAGAACGATAGTCTCTTTAATAAATAGTGCTGGAAAAATTGGCTCTCCATATGCCAAAAATTAAAACTAGACCCATGCCTATCACCATGTACTAAACTAAAATCTAAATGGATCAAAGATCTAAATATTAAAACAGAAACACTAAATCTGTTGCAAGACAAAGTAGGTAGAAATCTTGAAGACAGAGGGGTAGGTAGAGAATTCATGAACAAGAATCAAACTGCACGGGAAATACTTCCCAGAATCAATAACTGGGATCATGTCTTATTAAAGAGTTACTGCATGTCAAAAGAAATCTCCAGCATAGTGAAAAGAAAACCCACAAAGTGGGAAAAAATCTTAATGAACTGTCCCTCAGACAAAGAACTTCTGTCTAGAACTTATAAAGAATTAAAAAAAATCAGACCCCCGAAATTCAAAGACCCAATCCAAAAATGGGCATCTGAGATGAACACACAGTTCTCAGATGAAGAAATACAAATGGAAAATAAATACATGAAAAAATGTTCATCATCATTAGTCATTAGAGAAATGCAAATTAAAATGACACTGAGATTCCATCCAGAAAGAATGGCCAGGATGAAGAAAACTACCAACAACAAATACTGGAGAAGCTGTGGGGAAAAAAGGAACTCTTCTGCACTGTTGGTGGGAGTGCAGACTGGTGCAACCACTGTGGAAGTCAGTCTGGAGATTCCTCAAAAAGCTGGATTTGGAAGTCCCTTTTGATCCAGCTATTCCACTTCTAGTCATATTCCCAGAAGAACTGAAAACATACCACAGTGATATATGCGCACCCATATTTATAGCGGCACAATTTGTAATAACCAGATCTTGGCAACAACCTAAGTGCCCATCAACCGAGGAATGGATAAAAAAATGTGGTACTTTTATACAATGGAGTACTACTCAGCTATAGAGAATGATCACATTGAGATATTTATAAATAAATGGATGCAACTTGAGACCATACTCATAAGTGAAATAAATCAAACTCACAGGTATAAATATCATATAGTCTCTCTAGTGTAAGAAATCATAAGAGTATATAAGACTTTATGGTAATTATGATACCCCATTACAATGCTTTGAAGCCTTATAATGTTTTCATTCATTGGTTGGAATGGTTTTATTCTGTTTTTGTTTGATTTTATTATGTGTGATGGTATGAACAGCTACTTTGAAGAAAACAAGACAATATGGCAGCCATTGCTGATTTAACATCATCTAGCTCTGAAGTCCTACCATGCTTTTGTTCTTCTAGTACCATTGGTTCTATCACGTTGTGTCTTACTGGATTTTAATATGTATGATAGTATAAACAAATTCTTTATGGAAAATGAGATATTATAGTAGCCATTGTTCATTTTCTGTTATTTGGTTAAGAATGCCCTGTAATACTTCCATTCTCTTGAATGGTTTTATTTTGTTATATTTGTTATTATTGTATGTGAGGCTATGCTCAACGATTTCAAAGAAAGAGACATTATGGTAGTGACTGTTAATATCTGGTAGTCTTGTTGTGAAGTGCTGTGTTGCTTACATTGTTCTGTTCTGAACTTTGTTCTATCCTTTTTTGTTTTATTCTCTTTGAAATAAAATTTAAAAAAAATTAATAGAAAATTTTCTTCATGACCTTTCACTTTGCATCAAGTATATAGCAATAAATGATGGTTGCCAAACAAGGAATAAGCATGATTGGTCTGAATCTGATCTACACGAATGCATTTTGGTACTATCTCAGGGGTGTCCTCACTGGGCCCTCAAAATGGTATGGCTTTTCCTGCCTTTTTTTCCCCCCAGCAGGCTACTTCTTCTTCATGAAGTTCTCTTTCCTTGAAGATCATTCAACCGAAACCACACACATACTTCAAAACCCTGCTTGAATGCCAACAGTGCCCACAGCTTTTATGGAATACTGATTGCCTTATTAGCTGAGTCATTCTTTTTTTTTTAAAGGCAGGTGTTGGGATCTGTGCCTAGATCCCCAATCACCCCAACAAGTTGTGCACGGTGAAGGCCCAAAAGAATGAGACAAGCAGCATGATCTTTAGGGCTTCAGGAGGACCAACATCCTCTGAAGAGCTCGAAACTCTGCTAGCTGGCTGGCCCTACTGACCCTAGGCAGCTGGTATTTAATCAGAACAAGCAAAGAGTTGAGTGGAAAATGCAGGAAACCTGAGCAGGATCTTGGGAGGGGTTCAAGGACCCTGAGAGCAACAGACAACGCTAACTAAGGAAAATATCCAGAAAGTCTCCAGGTGGCCTCAGCTGTGGCCTATCTTGTGCTCTGAGGCATCTCCTGGTTCTCAGTTCACCAATGCCCTGGCCATGCCACAGCCCCACACATGTATTCAACTTCAATGCTTCCAACAGGCAGGCACATTTTGGTTAATATAGTCACAAACCTGGTGCATAACTCCAAGTCTCCCCCGCCAGTTAGACTTTAAAGCTTACTGCTTTCCCCCCTACTTCCAACAACATCATAGTACCTATCAGGGTGCTGGACAAAGTTATAGATGCTCAATAAAAGTTTATCCAGTCCTTTCCCCAGTTAGACTGTGTAGCTGACAGCTTTTATCCCTACTACCAACATCCCTCAAGGCACCTAGCAGGGGCTGGAAAAGTTGTAGATGTTCAATAAATTGTTGTTCAGTTGGAGTTTTATGAAATCATTGTTATTATTATTATTGGTACCAGGGATCAAACTCATGACCTTACACTTGCTGGGCAGGCGCTTGTGCTGCTGAGCTATATCCCCAGCCCTGAAATTATTATTTTCTAGTTCATAATTTAATAGAGGCCAAATAGATCCACACCCAGCTCATTTTAAAGATGTGCTGTATTATGTTTTTTCCTTTCAGAATGACTGGAAACATTTTACCATGTGGTTGCTGACGGAGCAATCACAGCATGGTGAAGCTCTTGGCTTTGGAGACAGCCCTGAGCGTGAGATCTGGGTCTCCTGTGTGCTCCTGTGAGACACTGAGCTCACTGCTGAACTCCGTAAGCCTCAGGTCCTTAATTAGCAAATACCGAAAGGCATCTCCTTTCATAGTTACTGTAAGACTTAAATAAATGTTATTCTAGTATCTCTTTGATGATTTTAAACACATATATTCTGAACTCATTATTTGCTTACTACATTATTTTCATTTTCTTGGGAGTTAATTTTTACTTAATGAACTTGTCATTTGCTTTTTGGAACATTAGCTTTCTTCATATAGCTTGGACTTGGCATTTGTGAGGTTATCATGAGTGAGAATTTTGATTGTATCTGTGTTTTCTTCTTACTGTTTTAATCTTTTTTTGTTGTTGTTGTTTTGTTTTGTTTTGTCTTGCAGTGCTGGGGTTCAAGTCCAAAGTTCCACCCGTACTAGGCAAGCACTCTACCACTGAGCCCCAGCCCCAGCCCTCTGCTCTGAGTTTAGCCTTATTTACACTGTGATTATTTATTTATTTATTTATTTATTTGCACTATGATTTAGATGTGACTTGATCATCAACATTGCGAGTGCTGACAACTTGATCCCTGATGTTAACAGTGTTCAATGTTGGCACAGTTCAGAGAGGTGAGGGGCCTCACGCAGGCCATGTGCTGACTGTCCAGACTGCCTTCCTAAGGGATGGCAGCTGTTTTGCTGAATGGGTTGTACCTTGGAGGATTTGACTGGTCACTGTGAGAGGAAGTTGTTATGAAAGAGCCTGGCTTTGCCACAGTCTCTGGTTGCCTTGGAGGCTCATAGTCCCCACCTTGGTCAGAGCAAGGAATTCTCTGCTTTTTGCCACACTGTGACATCACTGAAAGGCTGCTGGCAAGATGCTGGCTAGCCCCATATTGTTTGATCCTTACAGTCTTCATAATCATGAGCTAAATAAACACTTTATAAGTTCCCACTTCAGGTATTTTGTTGCAAAAACACAGGACAGACTAAGATAGCTTCCTCCCTGTTATCACTGCATCCAGATGTACCCAAACAGTCTCACACAGCCATAGACAAGGCTTTTTCAGAGGTGGCTGGATCTAGAGTGTGTGATGCTGGGATTGATTCCTGGTGCAATGTGAGGATCAAGGGCACTAGGATTAAGGGTGTGAGTGCTACCCTGCTAAGTAGCCTGGATAAGATATAAGGGAGAGAGCTGTGAGCATCCCTCATTTGTTTTGCTACCTTCTGCCTGCCATGAACAGTTTCTCCTCTGCAATGTCCCTATGCCCTGCTGACCTGCCTTGGAGCCAGCTAATTATGGACTGAAACTCCTACAAACTGCAAGCTAAATAAACCTTTCCTCTTTTAACTTTAGGTGCTGGGTATTTTGTTCCAGTAATGGGAAAAGTGACTAAGACAGTCCCTAAGCCATTTCTGCACCTGGGGAACCTGACCTTATACAAGAATTCAGGACTCCTGATTCAAGTGGTATTGAGGAAATCAAAGCTGCACTGACTGACTCCCAGGCCATGGCCACCTTTATAGGTTGAGACTGAGGCTGCTTCCTCCTGTCACTAAGTTCATGCTGTTCTGTACACTGTTTCCTTCAGACTCTGATAACAGGCCAGGGGTTTGGTGAAATTCTCCAGTTTCAGGCAAGGTGTCTAATTTGTTCTCTCATATTCATGGGATATTTTGGTCCCAATTATCCCACAGAACTTGCACCATCGTCAGGCCCAGAAACACCAGCTGGCTTGTAGTTTTAGGTTTGCTCATTGCTTTGTGTTTCTGTCCTATTTTCTGCTCTAGAGAAGTTTTTGTCTTTATAATTTATGTATTTAATATTTTTGTCTATTGCTGATCTGTGTTTGGAACTGGAGAGAGAATAGGCTGTTTGAGAAAGCAATCTTGATACTCTGCCAAGGGTGTCTAAGAAGGCTTCCTGAAGGAGGCCCATGGGAACTGGGGCTGAGAGCATGGACTTCTTGTGAAAGAAAGGGCTGACCACCAATGTGGAGGATGGATGGCTTGAGCTTGAGTTCCCACGATTAAGCATGTGAGCTATATGTCAAAAGGGGCAGAGATTGGTTTTTGTTGATACACTGTGTGTAATGTAGTCTTGAGTGAAAGCCCAAAGATAGTAAATGACTTCCCCAAAGTCATGCAGCTCTGCCCCTTTTAGGTACCTACCTTAAGCAAAACTATGGAAAAGCCATATAGGGAATCAGCAGCCAAACAAAGAGAAACAAGCAACAACAACAACAACAACAACAAAGACAAGATGAAGCAGGAAGGAAAGAGGAAGAGATGGGGAATTTACCCTTCACCTCTGAATGGACAACATTTGTGAACTGCACAAATTTGATTCTCAAGATCTAAAAGCAATGTACACTAATGAGGAAAGTGAAATAAACTGTGAGTGTGTGTGTGTGTCTGTGTGTGTGTACTGGGATGATGAGAAGAAAAAGCACACCACTGCTGCCCTCTACTCCAGTCTTCTTATTTTATAGGTGAGGAAAGTCAGACATGAAAAAGGTAAGTAACTTGCCTTAGGACACACAAAGGCACAACGGAGGCTGGAATTATAAGCTTTCAATATAGAGGGAGTTTTCTCCCATTGCATCCTCAGGGAGAAGCAGAGCAATTAAGAAATATTGCCTGGAGCATATATATTATGAGCCAAGCAAAAAGGAAATAGTATTTATAATTTTGGCTCTTGCAAAGCCAAAATCTGTTGAATACTATATTGATGTGTCAGATGATTTGTAAAATGTAATCGAAACTTTTTAAACAAATAAATACATCCTATTACAAATAATCTATATTCTGGTAAATGACATAATGGATAGAAGGAATGATCTTCAGGGAACAAACATAGGATGTCCCATTTTACTGCAGTGGTTCACACGGGTCACAGGGAACTATGAGATGGGTGACAGCAGGTCAGCAAATCTGCTTATTCACAACTGGCTGCTTCAACTCTTCAACTCTGACACCCTCACTTGGTTGCTGTCTCTAGAACTAATCTCCCGAAGAACATTCATTTCAAAGTGAGGTCATATTGTTTCTTCAAACTCAATCTTAAACGCATGGATCTGAAATTTTTTTCTTACCAGAGATGATCTTCTCTATGAAGGCTCTCTTGGTTGAATGTATTAAATTTTTACATTTTACCAAACCTTAGTCTGATTTCTAAAGCAAAATTCTACTCTTATCATCTGTGTGAGGGACTCTACTCACATGAGGAAATTCATTGGTCTCTCAGATCCACATTGCATTTCCAGGAGCAGTGTTATTGATGAAATCACCTTTTCACTGAGAAACTGTGATTTTATTATTCCTTAGAATGTGATGTTTTAAAGAGATTTTGATGTTTAAGCTAATAATTCAGTTGTCTTTCTAGGAACAAATCCTGAAGAAATTACCAGAAACTCATTACTTCATTGGCTATTGTAATAAAAATATTAAAATCAATCTAATGTCAAACAATAGTAGAATAATTAGGTTATCATAGATACACACATTGGTGTATCAGGCATCATCAAATTCATTGTTTAAAGAGTAATTTTAAGAAAATGAGAAAATATGTCCTGTTTTATGTAAGCACTATGAACACAGACATCAGGTCTGAGTTTGCTCACACAATGGCTCAATCATTACTGATTGAGTGAATAAATAGATGAAAATATTAAACTAAAAAATAATTCAAAGCTAGGTATATATTTTAAATTAAATTATTTCTTTTCAAAAAAAGACTCCAAAGATAAATTGTCAGTATTATTGCAAAAAAAAAAAAAAAAAACTTACCTAAAACATCTCTTTCTTGTGTGTTTATACCATGCAAACAAAATTAAAATGTGTTTGCTTTTGAAAGTAAAAATATGTTTTGTAGGTGCTAATGTGGAGTGTGGTATACATGACAAACAGGCTGAAAGTAAAATAGGAGGCAGTCTCTTTTCTAATCAATTTTCCCTTAATTCTATTATACTAAACCTTATTTTTCAAAATCTGTCCTTTGTTGCCATAGCAATCAGCTCCCAATGTGAAATCTCAATTATAGCACACTGGCTTTCTTTCAAGTTTCAATTATGTGCCATCACCACCCACTTCTCTTTCAAAATGTTCAAGCTCTGTAATCACTGAGCACCTCCATGGCCCCACTTCTGGGGAGCTGAAGTAGAAGCAGCAGGCTTAGGGAAGAATTCTTTGTGGTGAGTAGGAGTGAAATAAGAGGAATGTAAAAAAAGTAAAATTTGAAAATAAATTAACATAGAAAATAAGATGTGACTTCTATACAGCAATACAGTCTTTCCAATATACCATGAGATTTAATTTTATGAATATTCTAATGGATGAATTGAGCCCTAATTTAAAATTAATTTGAGGATAAAGGTGTACCATCTACACTGAATTAGTAGGGTAGCCTTAATATAGATGTGCAACAAGAAAAAAGATGCATGTTCAGTTACAATTTGAATATGTCCCCCATGAGTTCATGTGTTGAAACATAATCCCTCTGTGAAGCCCTAAGAGATTGGAAATCTAATCCAACTGTGGTATTTAGAAGTAGGGCCTGGACATATCTCTTGCCATTGTGATGCCCTGTACTGTTTGGGGACTCTACACTCTGTCAGCAAGAACCAGATATGGGTCTCTGAACCTCCAGAGCTATACACTAAATAAACTTCTTTTCTTTATAAAGTGATCCTGCCTTAGCTATTTTGCTATAGTAATACAAAACAGACTCACACATATTCCCATAGAAAAATGGGGAAAAGATATTGTTAGTTTATAAACAAAGACAGTAGAAAGGTCAGTAGACACATAAAAGTATGGGCAAACTTGCTTGTAGTCAAATAAAAATGAAACAAGACACCATTTTAGCCTGATGATAGATAAAAGTTTAAAAGAATAATAGTGTCAATTTAGGTAGAGGTTAGAGAAAGGAGCATTTTGATGTGATTTGGTAAGAACAAAAATTGGCACAGTCTTACTAGATGTATTTTGAACCAGGAGTTTGATATAGAGGAATGAAACTCCCAACCTACTATGTCCAGTATGAGTTCATGTTCTCTAAAATTGAAGAATGAATTTTAGGAACAATAGAGGTCAAGAACAGAATATATTGAGAGAAAGAAAGCTTCTGTCTGAGAGAGAGACAGAAGAGGTCCCAAGCAGGTTGCAGGGACTCTGTCTTTTCTATAGACTTTTTATAGATTAAAATCATGGGGGTGAGATGTAGGGAAGGTAGAGAAAACTGGGAACTCACAAGGCAGGTGGGCATAAGGTGGGACAGAACTATGGTTAACTAATAAGATTAATACCTCAGGTAAAATTGATTAACTTGGGGACAAATGGGGAAGCGAGTCACATAGAAAGTGGGCATTCTTAGCAATGACTCTTCCCTAGGGGGTTGAAATGGTGACTCCTGATTTCCTTAGGGTGATAGGGAATTATTTAGAATATCTGTCCTTAGGATATGGATGCCTTTGCTTGAGGCCTGGCCCACAGCAGGAAGTGTATATCTACCCCATAGTTGCAAGGTATGTGAGCTTCTGCACTAGCTCCTTCGAGGACCTAGCCCTGTCTCCCAGCCTAAAGTATTTCTAACTAACTCAGCTACCTGTAAGAATTTCTACTGGCAGAAATATAGGGGAGGGAGAGAGAGAGAGAAGTAGAGATATTCACAGAGATGGATATACAAAGATGGGCATTTTAGCTTTGTTTTTATGCACATGAAATGGAACCAGTCTCAATGTCCATCAATGGAATTGTTATATATAAATGATGACTTAACCACGTGAGAGAATATCCTAATGTCATTGAAAATGATGAAATTGAACTATATTTCTTGGTATGAAAAGATTTCATAGTAGCATGGGAAGATATTCATATAATATGTGTGAGGAAAAGGTGAGAATTTGTAAAACTTCTGGAAATATCCTAGAAAAAAATAAATATGTGTGATTTCCACAGAAACAGTTCTAGACCAAAATATGGTCTGAGGTATAGTTTGTTAAGAGATATGCTTAGCAGTGATTTTTATTTTATTCTGTATTGAATAAATATTTATCATTGCCAAGTTGAAGTTAGGAAAAAAAAAAAAGAAACATTTCCATTTTTGTTGCACACCAGGTAAGTTTCTTACAGAAGAATTTGAAATGTGAGTTCCTAGATATGTAAATCTATTAGGACTACAGTGGAGGATCTCGGGAATCAGGACTGAGGCAGGAGATTAGGATATGGTAAATCAGCTGGGCAAGTGAGCATGACCTGTCAATCACAGAGAGCCAGGAGATGAGTACCCAAGTTCTGTATCTGGAACCAAGCAGAAAGAGCTATCTTCAAGTCTTCTTAGAGAAATCAAGTAGATTTATGGTAGGACAGCCCAGATCCAACGTTAGTTGGAGAAGTGAGAGGTTAAAAAAAATGACCATATGCTCTTGGTAACTACATTCTGTCTTTGACATGGTCTTCTCTGAGCCTGGAGTGTGTACTGCACTTCTTTTCCTTCTTTAACTGACTCATAATTCTCTCTACAAATCATGTTTCTTTTGTTACCATTAATAAACGTAAAACCTCACTACCTTTTGAGAGTTTATTTTTGCCAAATTCTTTGTTCAAGACAAGAAGAACTTAGAAAAAAATCTCTAGAAGGAATCCCCAGGACCCCGGAACAAGTAGTAGTAATAAGAATCAGTGGTGGTGGTGAAGTTTGGGAAGAATTAGGGAAATACATGGCAAGAATCTGTTCTCCACAAGTAGCTATTGAACAAGGACTTATACTTTAGCCCTTCATTTTATAAGTAAGAAAAGCCCAGACTCAGAAGAGTGAAGGTTGCAGTGTGAGTGAGACAGAAATCAGCATTTCCTAGCACTAGGTTTAAATTTCCCACGTGAACATGCTACTCTAATTTTGCCAAAAGGTGTTTGAAAGGTTCTTGCCCTAGTATAAATTACTGTACAGTTATGGTGGTGGTCTAACGTGGTGGAAGGCCAAAGTGGGAATACTTACCACTTCCTGCTTCTTCTTCAGCCCTAATTGTAACTCCCCTTCTTGTTTCCATGCACAGAGAATTCCAGTCGGTTCCTCACACGTCATCAATATCCCCTCTATGCGCCACTTCAATGAGAAATCATATAACCCTCTGCCTCTTTGTATCTGGTTGAAGGAAGCAGCCCAGCTGCCATGGGTCATGTGCTCCTTTCCACATCCTCAACTCAATAAACCTGTTCATTTTGTGCTTTTGCTTTTCTATTGTGCCAGAAAACTCTGACAGTGTTTCCCTCCAGTGATCTCAGCAGTCTATTTTACATAGTGAGGGTTTGGGGCTTTTCTTGACAATTTCTTGAGCAAAAAAAAAAAAACAAAATAAAAACATAATGTGACTCAAACAGTGAGTGGAGTTTACACAGAAATTACAGGCCTGTGCTGTTCTTTGGAAATGGTTCAAAGCTAATTACAAGGTAATTTCAAAACAACACTTCTTGGGTATCATGTGCATTTCTGAAAGTTTCCTGTGGGTGATGGCCAAGAGGATTTACTGCATGAAAATCAAAATAGTTGCTTGTTTATTGTTATGCTCTACTGCAAGATTTCTGAGAATTTTTCTTAGAGCCAGACTTCATTGGAAACAATGCTGTGTGTTCCTCACCATCCAAGAACCTATTTGGCTAAAAGAAGCGCTTCTGCTGCATTCCTGAACTGAAGAGATTCCAGTTTCTATTCCCATATAACACAGAAGATGATTATGGAGGAGTCAGATGAATGGGAGAAGCCCATATTCTTGATGCGTTCCACTGAAAAGTGTCCCAAGGTTTTCATTTGGGAATCCCTGCTGCTGTCTTTGGTGGATCCCACATGCCAGTCAGGCACATTCTCCAAGTGTGGGTGAGCCCTTGGGCTCTTCTTACCTGTCTCTTCTGTGACACTCAGACAACACCCTGTTGTCCACACCCACCAGAGGAAGGTCAAAGTCCATTCCAAAGTGCCTTTTAGGCGCTCAGTAGGGTGTGAGACTCAGTGATAGCTGGAAGCCCAGGGAAAAAGCACTACTGATTTTGAGTCACATTTTTGTCATGTGGATCTGCAGGAAGCTGACTCTGTACTGATGTTTTGGCTAGATCTAGGCAAAGTATGGACCTGGCACCAAAATATCCTCCCAATTCCTATCTCTCCTAGGCTCCTGGTAATCATTCCTTCCTCTCCTTCAACAACAACAATAACAGCAACAACAACAGCAACAACAACAACAAACAGGCCTGATGCCAATTAATAAGTGTAGATCACCTTTCACTGAAGGACCTGCCTCTAGTTCGTCAGACAGATCTACACAAGCCTGAGTCTCTGGAATGCACTCAAATAAGAATGTGGCTGTGTGTGTTTTCCTTGCCATTCTATGCTGCGAAACAAAAACCTGTTTGGGGAGAATAAAACCAGTGTACAGGGTGCTAAAAATACCTTAGCATCTGACTTCTCCTGAAGGTTCCAACTGTTCAGGTCAAGTTCATGTTGGTAATGAAACACAAAATATTCCAGGGGGGCTTTAGTGTTAGAGTACTTACCTCTAATGATTAAATCTCTGGGTTTGATTTCCAGCAGAGGAAAAAAACAAAAACAAAAACAAGATGCAAAGCAATGCACCCTATAAACATGAATCTGAAAACCATGAGAGACACAAAGACCAGTCAGAATTTTGCCCTTGCTGTGGCTTGAATTTGTCATTTTTATAATAGCAGGGCAGATCATTGTTATTTTAAATATTTTAAAATTTACCAACAGTTTAGAGTTAATTTTATTTCAGTTTAAAAAAAGTACACTTAAAAAATGCTTCCTGTGATCCCATGAATATGTTGAAACATTGAAGATATCGTGAGGCAGCTGAAATAGCAAGGCTTGACTCTGTCTTAATGATGTATCATTGGTGCAGGTGAATGTGCTTGGTTCTATGTCAAATGGGCAGGATTATCTATATAAACACAAAATTCAGCACTTCTGAATTTGAGTATTTACATATAAATGGAACGGGTGTAAGAGAAGATCAATGTTTATAACTTTAAATAATGTAATGTTTAACTTAAATGTCATGGGCTTTATGCCTGAAGCTGCAGCTTGGCTTTTCAGTGTTTTGTTTCAGTTTTTCTCACCCTCTCATGCCCTATTACTGAGAGACCAAACTCAGCAAAAAGCACCAATGTGGAACACCTGAGTGCTTTGTAGTTTCAGGGCTCAACATTAAGGCTCACCTGAGTAGAAATCCCAGGCTCGACAGGAGAAAGGCCACACAGTCTGCTAAACCAAGTCTGAAAGGTGTGCTCGTTGGTAACATCCATTTGGTAACTGGTGTTGCTACCCAGTCTCGTCCCCCAGGTAGGTCTCATGAAGCTGCCAGGGCCATCACCCTAGGTGACAAAGTGGTGCCTTCAAGTAAAGGCTAAGTTAAACACTTAGGAAAACATTACCGAAAAGCTGAAAACTAGAAGCAAAACTTAAAGGCTAAACATAAAACATAATAATAATAATAAAAAAAAACTAGAATCTACTCTTACATTGTTTATTTTGCTTTTGTTTTATTATTTTCATTGCAGGTACACGTGCAAATGTCATGCAATCTTATAGAGAAAATCAGAAAATAAGGATGAACAAAGAAGGCACACAAGGATAACAATGTTCTCTATGCAATGGGCATGTTCTTCCAGATTCTTTGCTGTGGCCTCATGAAACCAGACACCTGAAGTATGGGTTGTTTTGCTACCCATCATAATTTAGGTCAGTGGTCCTCAAATTTGGTTGTATTTAATAATCACCCAGAAGGACTTAAACTATCTTGTTAGGCAGTCCTCACTTCTTACCACATAATCCAAGTTTCTGAGATGAGAACGGTGCATCAGTGATCCTCTCTGTACTTCCAAGGTACAACTTCTGAGAAAAGACCCACACATCAGTATCCTGTTTCAGAATTCCTTGGGTACCTCAGTTTAAACAAGGTGGAGAGCAATGGTCTACTAAACAACAGGCACTGAGAAAATTTCCTTAGAGGGTGACGTGGGGCAGTGACCAGCAAACTGGCTGTATATCCACATCCCCTTGCAATGAAGTAAAAACACAGAGGTTTGGCCCTTAATCTTATGGCCATGAGCCTTGGGCTCCATGTTTTTCTCTAGCTTTCCAGATGATTCAGGTTTGCACTAAGTTGAGTAGTACACAGCTTAGGCGATGAATTCCTTGTTGCTTGATTATCTCCTAAGTGACCTGTTCTCCCTTCTGCCTCACCAGACTGTAAAGTCAAGGGCTGGACTATTCTGTACAGAGCCTCTGGCCACTTGTGTCCTCTGAGCACTGGAACTGTGGCCAACTGAAACTGTAAACAGTGAGTTTCAAAGACCAAGTACACACTGAAATAATCATATTTTGGATATAGTGGATTTTTTTCCTTCTTTTTCCCATTTTTCAATGTGACTACTAGAGGAGTTTAAATTACACGTGTGGCTCACATTGTGTGCTATGGGACAGCCAAACCTGGGAGCACAGCCCGTGTCTGCTCACTAATGTGTTACCAGCAGCTGGGTCGATGATTTCGCACTCAACAGCCACTCAATCAGCAATATTTGAAAGCAAGAATGAGCCAATGAATTTATGAATGAACACAAACAAAGGTTTTCTCCTCCAGATAAAGATGAAACTTTTGGGAAATAGATGCAACTTGGTTTGTGTTTCTCCAGAATCCTTTCTTGAGATAAGGGTTCTAGTGTGAAATCCCAGGTTTGGAAGGTATCCTGAACCACCAGAATAGGACATTGAAACTGGGAATGGAAGACAGGTCATAAAGGATGTGTTACGAATCTCCTGACTACTTTGGGGAAGAGACGATCCTGCTGGAAAGTTAGAAAGCAGTGCAGAATATACACCTGAGAGTTATTTTCATCCACCTGTGGTAAGGAAATTATGCTACTTAGCCTCCACTTTCCATCAGCTGTTGGTTGAAAGCCATTAGGAGGAAGTTGAAAGCTTCTAGGAAATCTGCTAAGAGCTGCTTCTGGAGTGAGGGAGCAGAGGGAGTTGTAGGCCATTTCTGCATCTGTCAATGGTTAAAAACTGCTAGCACATGTTAACAACCAGCTGTGTGATGTGCGAAAGCTTGCAGGCCTAGGGAATCTTACAGGTACATGTACAAAGCCGGCAGGCCTGAGAGGCAAAGAAATGAAGCTACTCCCAAGCATGCCGCTTTGGTATGCTAGTCATTTTTAGCTGAAGGCACATGAGAAACAACTGCAGGCTTTCTTTGAACTTCCCTTACCTATCCAAATATAGGTCCTTCAAAAAATAGTTGTTATTAGAACCATCCCTGGAAGTTTCATTCACTGGAGAAAATTAAGTCTTATCACAGGAAAGGAGAAGAAACACTTTATCCGATCAAACTGTCCCAAAGAATTACCCCTTCTTTAAGGGACCGTCCCTCTTTCCCACAAATCATTTACTCTCCCCTAAGGGGCCTACATCTCCTTCTCTTGAAGAGCTGTACATGTTCTTAAATCTCACTTTGTTCCTGGATATCCACTTTTCTTTCCTGTGATGTCCTCATGCATGTAACAAATTTGTACACTTTTTTCTTGTTAATCCACTGTTGTCAGTTTGTTTCATGTGAAATAAAGACTCCTCAGAGGAAGTCTTCCCTGTCCTAAGGGCACTGCAAAGCATGGTTAACTGAACTACCTGTTTAAACAAGCCAAATAAGTCCATCATCTAATCATAATGGTGGCACATCCATCATGCAGCTCTGGGGATCCCAAGATGGTCAGCAGAATATCTTTGTGATCCACTGTCAGCTCCTCTTTCTCGATTTGCTTCTTTCTCTGCAAGTTCTATCCCAGAGGTCCCAGCAGATGTGAGGGACAGGACCTCAGGAGTGAGCCTGATGGCATGTGACTAACACTGTCCATCTGGGGAGGGGCCTGGAGAGAGATTACTCATGTCAGACATGTGTTCTATTGCACCACAGAATGCTACAGCCAAATATTGTATAGCTGAATAAAATGGTTGGAAGGTGCTAGCACATGTTAATGGCCAGCTGAGTGATGTTTGAAATGTGTATAGCACACTTCAAAACAGCTAGAAGAGAGGATTCTAAATGTTTTTAACCACAAAAATGATAAATGTTTATGCTAATAACCCTGTATACCATTTTGATCATTGTACCATGTGTCCATGTATTAAAATGTGACACTGTAGGTATAGATATGTACAATTAATATGTGCCAATTAAAATAACACCTGAAAAGTGTTTCTCAGCTTGGATGCCTCACTCCTCTGTGACATGACTGAGTTATATCTCTGTTAGTTAACCATCGTGGGACATTTGTGAACGATTTTCTTTTGACTGGTTTCTCCATTACAATACAGACTTCCCAGAGATGTGACTGACACTTACCTTTGGATTATTCACAAAATGTGCCCATGGGCCCGAAATTGAATGTTTTAATAAAAAATCCCAAGTTTCAGAAAATGTGACTTCACTCAATATTAAATCACTTTGCAGAAACCAGAACATAGTGATTCCATTTGGGGAGGTTAATTCAGCCCTAATTTCAAACAGATTAGGAGAGGTTGTGGAATAATTGCCTTAAAGATACTGAAGCAAGGCACAGAAGACAGAAGCAGTAAACAAATTAAAAATGAGAAATGGCTATTTTAAGAGAAATAGAGGTCTGAGGAGTGCCACTTTGACAGTAATTTTAAATCTACTTGTTACCATAAAAATATGTCTGTGCTTTCTATGAACATCATTTCAGTAAAGGCCTGGTTTCATTCCGATGACTCAGGCAAACCCACTCTTAGAAGCTGTCACTGCTAGACTGTAGTGATTATGTCTCTCCTCTGGAATTCAGGCAGCATAGAAAGTTAGGTTATTTAACGATGTGTTAGCTTTCCATCACATGACATAAAGAAGACAAGATTTGTTTCAGCCCATGGCTTCAGAGGCTATCAGTAGGCCCTGCTGCTGTTGGCCTTGTGGCAAAGCAGTATGTTAGGGGAGAAGTGAGTGCTGCAAAAAGTTACTCAAGTCTTGATAGCCAGGAGGTAGGGAGAGAGGCAGAGTCTGGCTTCCCGTGTCCCCTTATCCTCTGTGATTTTCTCCTGTTAGGCTGTACTTCTTAAAGGGTTCATGAGCCCAATAAGCCCTGAGGCTGGTGTGTAAGCCCTCAACACACAGGCCTTTGGATTTATGCAAACCAAAATAGGCAAAGGAAAAACTCAGTTTCTAAATAGATTATATTATTTAAATAAATACATACAGCATGTATAGCAGATAGCTGTTGTGTTAATATTCACTAGAGGAACACCTTTAATATTATAGATAGATAGACAGATGGATAGATAAGGGATTTAATTTAGAAGGTGCTTTACAATGGCTGTCTGCAGAGTCATGTGGGGAGAATGCTGATGGGCTGTCTGCACACTGCAGAGCTGGAGGATCCAGTTAAAGTCAAAAAGGCTGGCATGAACTTCAGGGTTCCCTTTGAGTCTGTACCAGGAAGCTGAAGTGTCTTTACCGAAGGTGCTGGTGAGGACTGGAGCTCCTCTGAAAAAGCAGAGCGAGTCTTTCTCCTTGTCCTTTTTATCCATTGGTTGGTACCACCCACACCCAGGGTTGGTCTTCCATCTTCAGTAAGCCTGTCATCCAGACGCAAGAACTATGTTGAGCCCAATCTGTAAGGCATTTCTTGTTCAAGTAGACATCACAGTTTATCATCACAAATATCTATGAGATTCTCAAATAGCTTGGGTATCACAATTTTTAAAAGAAAAATGGATATTCTAAAAAAATAAAGCAAACATTAGATAAATCCTCCATTTACTCATCACTTGTAACTTCAAACAAACAAATACATGGTGGCACTGGCCTGGCACGGTGAGGCCTTGAGTTTGATTCCTCACACCATGAAGAATCAAAGAAGTGAAAAAACAAACACATATGGAATACAGATTTGGCAAATACGGGTATCTATCTACAGCCAGGTAGTTTGTATAGCAGGCCTTTCTGGGCAAGGAGCCCTATGAAACTCCATCCAATTGCTACCATGAAGAAATATCAGCCCCATGTTTCCAAATCTACTGACTTTCCAAAGGAGATTTCCAATCCCATTTTTTTTTTTTTTTTGTGGGTACCAGGTATTGAACTCATGACCTTGCCAGGCAGGCACTTATGCTGCTGAACTAAACCCCCAGTCCCAATCCCATATTTTTATGAGAAATATTATTTGTTGAAAAATTGACATTTTAAAACACTCTATACACCCACATACAAGGAGAACTGCGACGCAGAGGCTTGCGAGGTTTTAAATTAAAATATGCCACGGGAAGCAGACTGAGCCAGGAAGTAACTGGACAGACACAAAGAGCCATGTGAGTTTCCTGTGCCCGGCAACTTCCTGTCCTACAGGGCAAATGATGTGTGCAGCCTAAATTTTCATAGAAACCCTTTTAAAAATGGAAAAGTGGGATGTAATCAGTGTTTTAAAGAATCAGAAATCATAATTTATAAAGATATATATATATATATATGACTTTTAAAAAGAGTTTGGCTCGTGTGGCTGCAGGAGTTGTAAGGTGTGTGATTTATAGGACAGGCGAGCAGGCTGGCAACCAGGGTGGGACTTGATGCTGTAGTCTTGAGGCAGAATTTCCTCTTTCTTAAGAACCTCTTTTGCTCTTATAGTTTTCAACTAGCTAAATTAGACCTGTGTAAATTAACAAATGAATCTCATTTCCTTAAAATTAGTTGAATGCAGATGTTAACTTCATTTACAGGTACTGTATTTTTGTGGCAATACCAAGATTAGTATTTGAATGAATTACTGGGCATTATAGCTCAGCCAAGCTGACATATGAAACTAAATATCCCATGGGCTAAGTGCTATAAGAGAGATACAGAAGTTTATTGCAGGGGTTCTGAAGAATGAGAAATCAAGCAAAGTTAAAGAGCTAAAAATAATGCTCATGATATAAGACTAAAAAAACTCTGAGTTCTCAGAAGAGAATACAAAAAAGAAACAATATTCTACAATAGTAGCCAAGCACCTGTTAGCCAAACTGTTATTATATATTTCTTTTAATCTTTCCAAGTGCTGTAATGGGTTAGGAGCTGTCATTACCCTCACTTGATAGGTGCACACAGACTCCAGTATTTCCAATACCACACAGTTGCAGTGAAGGTAGGACTCACATTCAGGTAGTCTCAAAGTTCCAGAGCATTAACTGTTGTTTGTCCGGCCCCTACATGAATAATGCATGTACACTTATGACCTCATCAATTTCCACAAAGTCTCATGATATAGATATAAAACCTGTTTTATCAGTGAGGAAACCGAGGCTTAGCAGGTGAGGTGACAGCACCAGCAGATCTGAATGGCATATCTGAATCTAAACTTGTGTTCTGGTGACCTCAGCATATCGCATGTCTCCTACCTCAGCTTCAAATACATTAAGAAGATCGTGTCTAGAGGGTTAGTTCATTTTCAGATCTAACCAGTGGGAGGAATGGAGCTTACTGTCAAGTGGCAAAAGATGCTGGCAGACAGTCAGAGCAACTTCTTGGTCACCTATCAGGAGAAATCAGCTGGAGGAAGAAGCATTAAACATGGGGTCCAGGCTGTTCCAACACTCACCTTGAGCTAAGGGTTAGTTAGCGGTAGAGCATATGCTTACCACACATGAAGCTCAGGGTTCAATTCCCAGTTTCAAAAACAAAAAACAAAAAGGAATTCATCCATGAAGACCACAGGAAGTTAGAATTACTTAAAGAAAGTGTATATTGGGACTGAATTTTGGTTATTGATTGGAAAGGACAAAACATGGCACTTTCCACCTACACAGAAACCAATACCAAAGTTGGCTTCTCGTAAATGAAAATATTTCCTTGGCTTTCTCCTAGCTCCATATTTTAGCACAAATTAAATATTCCCTGAAAATCATGCCATCATTTCTTGGTCAGCAAATAGTCTCAATTCAATCTAACTTCAAAAGAGCAACTAACAGAGTTTTCTTTCCCAGGCCACTTTGAAACCCTCCTACAGTATTTTATCCTTTTCCCTCTGAGCTATTTTTTCCCTCTAAGAATGCTGAGTATGTGAGAAATCTGTAGTCATTTTTGCTAAGTAATAGATTTGGAGATCAAAAATTGTCACTCTCGGCACACTTACCTCTTCGGCAGGTGGAGCTACCCGACCACAAGAGACTCCCAGGCCAGGCGACCCCTTGGGCACACAGGCACACACGCGCCTTTGGCGGGTGGAGCAATCAGCAGGACCAGAAACGTGGAAGTGTCTGGAGCAGCAGCGAGGAGCCAGCAGGGGGCTTTGGAGAACCCCACCAACAGGAGACCAGTCCCAGCCCCCGCATCCAAAGGCCAAGATCAGCTCCACACCCAGCACAAGCCCCATGGCAAACTCGGCTGGGTACACGGTGCATTCCTGGGATAGGACACGGACACAGAACTGTGCACACCGGAGCTAGTTTACTACTGTTATTCTTCTTTGTTTGTCAGATTGGCTGTCATTTCTCTGTCTCGTTATATTTCATCTTATTTCATTTAGCATTTTGTGGTTATTTTGGGGTTTGTGTGTTTTTGTTTCTCTTTTTCATGTCTCTTTTTTCCTTCTTTTTCATTCTTCTCTTCCTTCTTTTTTCATTGTTTATGTTTCTTACCTGTCTTTTTTTATTTCTTCTACTTATCTTCTTTCTCTTTTTTTCAACTAACTCTTGAATTTTAACTTTCAAGTGAGTAAACATTGTTTCTTTCCTTTCTATTATTCTATTCTATTCTATTCTATTCTATTCTATTCTATTCTATTCTATGTCTTCTATGTCCTCCAGTTTCCCAAAATTTGAGTGATCATTTTCTGACTTCCAGCCTTGACTCTACTATATTTCACCTCATCCATCAAGTTATTCTATCCCCTCCCCATCTTAACTCCCCTGCCACCCTCAGAAGGGTAAAATCACCGCATGAAGAAAATCATTGCACACAAGTACATGGTATATGTTTCATTTTATTATATAACTATACAGTTTGCTCCTCTAGTCAGAGAGAGCATATTAGTAGTTGGAATAGTTTGTCAGTAGTTAAACTGTATTTGAAAATATTGCTATTACTAACCACATACCTGTAGCCAGTATGTTATAATCAGATTTTCTCACTTGTATGATACAAGTCATAATCATCACGATAGTCCAGTACCAAAGGATTGGATGCAGAGCCAAACAGTAACTTTGTATTCTTTACAAATTGGGGAGGTAGGCTCTTGGGATAGCTGTAAAGAACCACCTACATCTAGAGGAATCCCTGAAGAAAAGAGGTCTCCTAAGGAAGCCTCAATACTAGTAATAAAGCTATCTCCCAGACATAGAAAACAAAATAAAACAAAAGAGAAAATAGAAAATGACAAGATGCAGAAACAAAATGCAACCCCAGATGCCAGCCCCCACAGGAAAAGCCCAGAGCAAAATGAGCTAGATGAAACTGAAAGTCAAACACTGAAAAATTGTGAAATAATAGTGATAGAGGTTAAGAAAAAAAAGTGGAAAAGACATCAGAGAAAATAATATCTCAGGTAAAAGAAGAAATGATGCTTAAAATCTAAGATATTAAAACAGATACAGATAAAAGAAGAGATGACCTTAGAAAAATGATGGAAACAAAAATGCCCATAATAGAAAAGAAATTGAATCCATGAAACAGATCCAAACAGAAATCCAAGAGATAAAAACCTCCATTGAAAGTATATGCAACAGACTGAACAAAGGAAAAGATAGAATATCAGATCTCGAAGACAGAACTATAGTTAGTGATCTCAAAAAGAAAGATATCTTAAAAATAGCAAAAGATTATGAAAAATCAACTTAACAGCTACAAGGTGAAGCAAAGAATAATAACATAAGATTGATTGGCGCCAATAAGAAAACTGGAGATAGCACAAATGCCTTAAAAAAAAAAACAACAAAACAACAACAACTCTTCACAGAAATAATGGCAGAAAACTTCCCAAGCATGAATGAAGAATTTGACATATAAACAAGTGAAGCATATAGAACTCCAAACAGCCACAACCAAAATAAAACTATACCATGACATATAATAATCAAGAGTCCAGAAATTCAGCCAAAGATAGAATTAAAAGCTGTTACAGAAAACAAACAGGTCACCTATCAATGAAAGCCCCTCAGAATTATGGCAGACTCCTTAACACAAACTCTCAAATCAAAAAAAGCTTACAGTGAAACATTTCAAATCCTGAAAGAAAACAATGTCCAACCCAGATTGATGCGCCCTGCAAAAATCTTTCAAAATTAATGGAGAAATAAGATACTTACATGACAAAGAACAACAGAAGAAATTTGTAACTACCAAACCAATCCTACAAAGAGTACTGAAATATATACTAGACAGAGCTAAAAATGACCACAGATCCAAGAACAACAACAGAAAGAAACCAACAGGCAGAGCAAGCACTTAAATATAGGGGAAAAACAGAGTACCAAATATATATATTTTTTATTTAATTTTATGTATATAATTTTTATCTTGTATCTCCATAATAGTAATCATTCATACCTCATAATTTTAACACTGAGCATCAGTTGAATTGAAAATCAAACAATAACAATAAAAAGTATACTGAATCCTGCTGTGTGCCAGGACTAGGTTATACATACATTAAAATTCATACTATCAACCCTACAGGACAGTAACGATCATTCCCATTTTTGAATGAGGAAGCTAAATTGTGGGTCACTTCAGTAACCTGCCCATGTTTGTATAGGAATGGAGCTGAGCTTTATAGTCAGGTTTCTAACTGCAGAGATGGTGTAGGATTCTAGCGTGTTTGACTCCCAACAACAAAGATGGGCGTTGTATTTTTATCAGTTTTACTCTTTCCTCTTGAAAGTTCAAAACAGCATTTCATAGAAGCTGAAAAAATGAACGCAAATGCTCCAGAGGGAAACGGTGGTATAAATAAATAGGTGGTCTGATTTATTTATCATTTCAGGTAGATGCCAGTCAAGGGGGAGCTATGAATCTACTCCTGAGAACAAGCTATAAAATGAAAGGTGAATGCATGGGAATCCCTTCATCCAAACCATCTGAGAATCTTCAGAGGATTTATAAAGGTATCTAGCTAGATGCCCAACCTAATGCCTATTTCCCCCCACCCCAAAGTGACAGTGAGGTTTAAAATAGAAAAGTACTTAAGTGGATTTGCAAAGTTTCTGCTGCAACTAGAACCAGTTATCCTGTTAACAATGGCCTCTCATGTGGGTGAGTTTGGACATGGTTTTAAAAGTCAGTTCAACAGCTGAACTTTAACCCAGGGATAAGAGTATGATGGTACTCAATGTCTGCTCTTTACGTAACGTGAAAGCATGTTTCAGCAATATTCCAACAGCTCCAAGTCACTTTTAAATGAAATGTCCATAAAAGACACTCAGTTCTTTACGATCCTGTGGTGCACTCTTGATCCCTTCTGGAGCATTGAATAAAATATGAAATTATAGCTGTGTGATGGTGGGCATAGGATGAGAGGCCCTGTTTTGCTGCTTTTTCTCCTAGGTCAGCTTGATCATTAAGAACCACATAGAAGCCTCCAGAAGCCCAGCAGCAGCATTCGAGCCAGGAGGAGAGTAAAGGGAAAGTGCTGACTGACATTCTGGGTATAGAATGGGATAAGTGTGGACTGGGGGAGTGAGGAAGTGTACTGGGGAGTCCCCAGTTCCAAAACCTTGATAGAAATAGGCAAGAAGGAGTACACAATCATGGAAGGCAGCAGGGGTGGCAAGGCATGTAACTGGTGATCCTTTGCTTGTGTAAGATGTATTTTTGGCTTTTGAGACAGGGTCTTGTTATGTAGCTCAGGATGCTGTTGAATTCACAATGTAGCCCAGACTCACAGCAATCCTCTTGCTTCAGCCTTCCAAGTGCTGGGATTATGAGTATGTGCTACCATGCCCCGCAAGACGTTTTAAAAGTCTGTTTGTATAATCCCATTTTTCCGACTCTTCCTTTAGAATGCTCATTATATAAAACATTATCTGTAAGTGAACATGGCACATTCTTCTAATAGAGCTGATATCGGGACATCTCTTCCCTCATGTTCCCCAGCCACAAGCAGCGTCCAGCACGCGAGTCTGCTGGGAGCATGGTTCTATGGCTACAGTCCCTGAGTGTTTCCTTGACCGAGTAACCATTCCTAGTCCAGAAGGAAAAACCTAGAAGTCCTTTCTTCTTTTTGATTCCTTAGTTCACAGCATTAAATGCACACCATTTTAGGGGATTCATCAAAAAAGGTGGCCAGGTCATGTCACCAGTTTGACAATGATGTGGCATTTAATACTTGAGCACACCACTCTGTGTTACCCAGGAAAACCCTTCAGACACCTCTAAATTTCTGCTTATATCTTCCTTACTGAATTGAAATAAATATCTTGCTCGAGGAAACATAAAATAGGGAAAGGTGAGACCTCAGGAATTAGAGCTGTTAATGAAACAGGCCGCAGCAAAGAATGTTGTTAGCAGAGAAACTTACTGTTTACCCAGGCGATCGTGTCTTTCTGTCATCAAATCAAAGTATAAACATAACTCTTACAAGACTTTCTATCAAAACACAGCAGTAGACGCCATTCCTTCACTCGAATGCCTGTGGGAAGGCAGAACAATGGCAGATCATAGACACAAAGGGACTATTTGCAAACCTCCATTGCTAGCAGTTCACAAGTGACTCTTTGAGGTCACATCCTGTAATCTTAATAGGAAATTTATTAAGAGGATGTTTCAATGCCAGTTAAATGCTTTATTTACATATCTACATGTTTATAACCGCTGAGGGTGCCCTTGCGAAGCAGAATCTTGCTGTCCACTTTCAAGCACTTCATTAATGTTCTTGCTCCAGAGTAAACGTATCTATATAAATAAGATAAAAATATTTCAAAAACGTTTATCTTATGCTTAAACTTTGATAATGGTGATGGTTTGATAGATACATGGCTATCCTTAAATGTGTCAGGCTGTGTACATTAAATATGAACAGCTTTTTGTATGTCAGTCTTACCTCATTAAAATGGTTTAAGATGTATCTTGCATGTCATTGTACTTGACATTGTTCTTCAACACAAAATTGTGACCATTTATTTTAAAAAGACTATTGTAGTAAATATTGAGGAGAAGATTAATTATATAGTTTCCCTAACAACTCATTCAGTCTTACCTGGAAAATTTCAAAAAGATAAAGTACTTCTTCAGTAAACTAAATATAAAGTACTCTATTGAATCATTCTAGACCAGTACTCTTTTTCAAGAATTTTAAGTGTATTCTCAATATCATTCTGAAGAAAACTGTGTAAATCTTTTATTTTTATAAGGCTTCACTGAAATTTACTCCTTTTAAAGGTAAAATCCAATGATGTTTAGAGCGTTTTATGATTTAATAGTGATTGTCTCTGGTAAGAGGCTTGTACTACATTTACTTGATCAAGTGAATTCTTTCATTGGTTTCTTCTGTTTTTAGATTGCTCATTTTTATAGAATTCATCATTTGTGCTTGGCAGACAGAAATTCCTCAAACATTCCCCTTCTAGATTTCTTCCCAAAAGTTAAGAGCATCATTCCAGTGATACATGCATGCATGTTTATAGCTGCACAATTTGTAATAGCTAAATCCTGGAAACAGCCCAGATGCCCATCAACAGATAAATGGATAAAGAAGATGTGGTATTTACATACCACAGAGTACTACTCTGCCACAAAGAAGGATAAACGAATAATTTTTTAAGTAATGGATGCACCTTGAGACCATTATTCAGTGAAATAAATCAGACACATACATTTGAATATCCCATTGTTTCTCTAGTATGAGAAACTCAGAGGGTAAATAAGGAGCAAAATGGAGGACAGACATGGGAAAGCAGGAAGAATATGTTCAAATGGGAGGGGAACAAAGAAGGGAGGGGGAGAAAAAAGGGAGGCAAGAGAGATAAAAAAGAGTGGAAGGAAAAATGGAACTAAGCTTTTGTAAATGGGGAGGAAAAAAAGAATTGAAGGGAGGGAAAGGGAATGAGAAAAAAAGAATTAAGATACAGTAATAGTTCAGTTCTCAAATGCTTCTTTTCACAACCAATTTGGTTCACTAAGACAGCCATTTGGCAAAATTTGTTTCCCTTTCACAAACTCCACATCAGGTGAGGGATATGACCACAGCCATCTTTCCTGCGTGGGTAGGAAAGTAGCAATTGTCCCAGAATTGTGGAGCAAATTAAGTTTATGAACTGAGGTACTGCTGCATATCAGATACAGGTGCAGATGCCCGAAGATGACCGTGATCATTATGTCTGCCAAAAAGGACAAAAAAGTCAGTGTTCCCAAAGTTGATGGGAGAGGGCAGGGTGCATGCACAGAGTGCAGAGACTTCTCATGACAGTGAAATTACTCCACGACACCATGATGGTGGTGTGAACTATAAATTTATGGAAGTGTGTAAACTGTACACATTGGGAGCAAACCCTAATGTAAACCATGGACACTGATGAGGATACGTCAGTGTAGGTCCGTCAGTGTAGGTTTGTCAGTGTAGTAAATGCACCATCCTGGTGGCAAGTGCTGCTCAGGAGGGAGACTGCCCTGCAGCAGCAGCTGTTACCTGGGGGACCTCTACACCTGCCACTCAGTACTGCTGTGAACTTAAAACTGCTCTAAAAAAAGTATTAAAAATAATGAGCTATGGGATTGGGGATTTTGCTTTGTGGCATAAGTGCCTGCCTGGCAAACCTGAGGTCATGAGTTTGATTTCTGGTACAAAAAAAAAAAATTAGTGATCTATTCAGGTGAACATTACACATCAGCAAAATCTGATGTGCAGCCATTTTGTGTGCCATTTTATCTACTTCCATTATCTGTCTCAGTTTGTGTAAAAGGAGGGGGTTGGCACTGAGAGCTCTTATACCATTTGTAGAAGGCCTCATGGCACAGCTCCAGTCTCTAGCTTGTCCTAAAAGTTGTGCCTTATAGATGCTTTCATATCTGCATTCTGAAACCTTCAGAATGATCGATGAACAGATGGGCACACTGTCACAAGGGATCTGGAGAGGAAACAGATTAAATAGGAGCCTAATGACTGACTTGTTCAGAGGAGGCCAGTGCAAATCATGTGTTTTAAAAGTGGTCAACAAAACTATTTTATGGTTTTAAAACTGTAAAACTATAAACTCACAGAGATAGTCCCAATAAGAATATGCGACTGCTAACCAAGTTCACAGGGATGACTGGTATGCTCTACCAAGTACACAAATCTGTAATTTTTGCACTGGAATTGGAGTATTTCCATCCAGTTCTTAGCTTCAAATAACAAATCATGGCTGAATTCAGTGTATGGAAAAAAACCAATTCAGTGAAATGTAAGTGAGACCCACAGCTCCCACTCATCGTCTTCTGTACTGAGCTCCTGCATTCTGTAGTGCCTGCCAGTTGCCTAGCAACCCTAATTTGATATTTGTACTTTTACATTGTTTAGTTCAATTCTTTATTTGTCTTTAATTATTTTGCATATTCTTCTTTATAGCCTATGTCCAATTGCCTTGTTATCTGAAGTTCCTGTTGCTTGTTTTGTTTGCTTGCAACATTGGTTATTAGCTACATAGCTCCTCAAAGGATTTGCAGTTCTGGACTGTAAGCTCATCTTTAGGGAGGCTCAGTCATCCTCCCTGGTACAGGTGAAGGCAGGCCCCGATGGCCCCGTGCAGGACAACTTTTTTGATTTAGGCAACTGTGGACTAAGAAGAATGAAATGTAAAATTTAACCTGAACTCTGTGTCAAGAGGAGGCCAGGGATAATAAATTTTCATGTATTCCCTTTCTGATCAGCACTGTGTCACCAATTTATGTAAGTGGTGGATTTTTAACCTGTGTACCTTTTACTGAACTCTTTGTCTCTGGGAAAGTCTTTGTTTTATGTAGAAGTGCCAAAAGTCTGTTCTTCAGTCTTATCTGGCATTAGAAACCCAATGCAATCCTACACTAGGGCCCTAGGGTCGATAGTGTCTTTCAGGTGCTGATGTACATTTTAATGATGCTTGGTGTTTGTCACTAGTGCTCCCAGGACCTCACTGTTAAGGGATTTGGGGTGTCTCCTTCACCATGCTGCCACCCTGTAGCATTAGCTGTGTGAGCTCAGTAAGAGTCAGCGGGAAGAACTCAGGTTGGTAAAGTGTGTTATCTGACTCACTGAGCACTCTATGAAAAATATATAAAACTATTATAAGTCTAGGACTTCCTAATGACCTGGAAAAAGTAATTGTTGCTTCTTTTCTGGGACTTTTACATATTTAATAGTAAATAAAATTTATAAATAAATTGAAGATGCAACAGTAAAGGAGAGATATTTTGGGTCAAATCTGAGGTCCTCATAGAACATTTCTCTGCACATCAGCGTTGATGTCAACCACAAATACAGGAGAGGATCTCACGCCGTCCTTTGGGAAGCTCTGGTAAATCTGAAAGCATCGTGCTACTCTAGGGAACTTTTCTAAAAAAGGAAGTGGAATTAGATCACACTTCCTTGGACATATTGGAAAACTGGTCCAGGTCAGTCATCCTCTAAAAGTCTTTTCAGACCTTTTTGGTAAGCACAGTTATTAAAGGCAGCTTGTTTTACCTCGCAGACTGTTCTCACTAAACTGTTAAGTTGCAGTTCTTGAGAAATTGTGCACACAAACATATCTGTGCCTGTGAAGGGCTCTGGGGCCATGGACGCTGCTTCTCCCATTAGGCTTGGGAAATGATTTTACTGTTTCATCTTTGCAAAGAGGTTATAGAGCTTTGACTTTTATGATTTATTTTTGTTTAATGCCATGATTTATTTGATGCCTTGGTCAGTAGTTCAACCTCCAATCATCACCCTCTTCAAAAGAGAACGTCTGTCCTGCTGTACCATGAACTGTGTGACATTCACATTCCCTGGAATGCATTTTAGCTAAAAGCAGAGTGAAATTCTGATGATTTTTCATTTTCTTCTCCATAGTTCCCCAGGTTTCCTACAATGATCATAAATTACTTTTACAAGGAAAAACCCTTCTCTCAAGTAACCATTTCCGTGGTTGGTGCAGAGAAAGCCTTTGCTTTCAGGTGGTTAGTAAGGTTCCAGTCTGCATAGTGGACTCAGCTGTTTTGGATAACCCCTCTTGTGTTATCTCTAAAACTGCTTGGAATAAGATGGGGATTCCCAAGATATGTGCACTCTACTAGGGTCATTTGAATGAATTCCAGGTAAGTTTCAACAGATCTCTTCTCCATACAGCAAAAAGTGAGGCAAGAATAGATGTCAATTAAAGAGGCTACTAGTGGTTTTAATTCAGTGCTTCTCAAGCAATAATGCACAGATAAATCAACTAGAAATGCTGGTTAATACAGACAGGGTGCTGTGGTTCAGCTACAGCTTGGGACTACATTCTGATCAGCTCCCAGGCAGTGCTGATTCTACCAGCCCTAAGGCCAGATTTTGATAGCAAGTAGAGTCCCCACCTTAGGGTATGACCCAACACTCCCTTCTTGAAAGTATAAAAGATTTAGGAGCAAGTTCAATCAGAAAGTATTAGTTAGATGAGTAGTTCGCATCAGGCATCTGGGAGTCCGTGACTGGGCAGCTGCTCTGGGCTGCGGGATCATTAGGGGATTAACAAATGATCTCATAATGCACGTGCACTTGAGTGAAGAGGGAAGTGCGTGTCAGTCTTTGATACATGTGTATTTTTGTGCATTTCTAGTAAATTTTTAGAAAATTCTTGGCCATTTGATTTCATTTTTCCTGATGGAGTTGCATCAAAACCACTGGTCCTTTCCCTTGTCTTTTTTCTTCTTCCTTTTTACAAGATCCCTGGTCTCTGCATGTGTGCTCAGTAATAAGAGAAGCCCAGGCCTCCTGTGGGTCCTAAGAAATGCATTATCCCATCTAAAAATAGACAAGAGCCCATTGTCTCCTGCAAGAGTAAATCCATGTACTAACCCAGCAGAAAGGGATCCAGGCTTTTAAAAGATTTATTAGTTTCTGATCTTCTCTGCATGGCAGCCTTCATCTCACTCTGTGATGGATAAATCAAATTAAACAAAAACAAATCATTTCTTTTTAAAGATACATAAATCTTTATGATATAAACCTTTGGGTTTCAGGAGGCTTTAGTGAGGAGAAGGAGAAAAATAACTGTTAAGAAACAGATGCCTCAACCTTTAACAACAAACTCTCAAAAACCCAGGGGTCATAAAGGCTGAATGGTAGGAGGACTGACCCATAATAGATATGGGTTTCTTTTTGGGGTGATGAAAATTATCTGAATTTGGATAGTGATGATAGTTGTATAGCCTAATGTACATTAAAAACCAATGAATTGTACAACTTAAAAAGGGAACAACAATAACAAAATCCCCCTCTGTGGAAACTTTGTTTGTTCTATTGGCCAAATTTTACAGTGTAAATTCTCCCACAATGGCTGATTTCTGTGAAAATAAAAGGAAAATCGTGATGAAAGCTGCATTGAGAGAGTTTTTAACCATGACAGGGTAATTCATTATTTCAGTTGCTGCTTGCAGTGGCAGCTTTGGTCATCTCTATGCTTTGACTGCAAGAACCTGCAATGATCTAAAAATGGCATTGTGCCTACAGACTTAGGGTGTTTTATTTTATGAACATTTTCCTTCTATTCATAGTTCTTTATTTTCTGTCAGTCATAGTTCCTGTTCCTGCTCAATATTCTGTAGCTCATGCAGGACCTCGGTTTTCCTGCCTTCTTTGGAACCCTGATTCAGAGCTACCTGCACTAGCCAGGTACAGTGTTGCAAGAGCGGGAGCCTAGCAGTCAGAACACTGAGACAGTTCTCAAGTTCAAGGCCAGCCTACGCTCACAGAGAGTTCAAGTCTCACAGTGAGCTCAAGTCAGCTTAAAACTATATAGAGAGATCTTATCTAAAACAAAAACAAAACCAAAACTCTAAATCAGAGCTGTCTGAACCTTTGCTTCCTGAATTGCAATTCTTATGACCTTGAAATAAAGTCCTTTTCCTTTTGCAATTATTGGGGCTCAATTGACATTTCTATGCTACTGGTTCCCATTGTTTCTTAACCAGCGGTGTTTAGGGAGCAGCTGAGGGATACAAAGCCTCCTCATGTGCTGGCTTCTGGGAAATTATTTTTGTTTCTTTTTGCTTGTTTATTGTCTGTTTTTTTTTTCTTTCTGTCTAAATGACTAAGAAAAGAGCCTAGAGTGAGTTCCAGGAGTTTAATACTTGTTCTTCTACTGATTCAGACATTCCACAATGTACTTAGCACTTTCCCAGTCAGGGCTCTGCACTGGGAATTTCATTGTTTTCCATGCTGGCACTAGAACTTGAAGAGCGCTGAGCTACTGTCCCAGCCCTTTTTAAAATTTTATTTTGAGACAGGGTTTTACTAAGTTTCCCCAGTGAACTTCAAACCCATGACCCTTCTGTCTCACTCTCTTGAGTAGCTGGGACACACGCCTTGTGTGTTGTGAATTTTAAAGTGTCTTAAATGAACTCTTCTCATGAGATTGCAGTCCAGGTGGGGACACAAACACAAACACTACTGAAGAATGTGCTTGTGTGTCTGCTGTACCAGAGGAACTGCACTCTGACTGAAATATTTTCCCTGGTGTGTGACCCATGCTGGTGGTGATACCAGTGGAGTATCTGAGAAGAGACTGGGGAAGGGAAACAAAGTTAAAAATAATAGTATAAACAGAGGCATGAGAAAGATGGGATGTCAAGGAAATAGCAGTAATGGCTAGATCACAGTTCATTAGTAGTCGAGATGAAGAGTGACCAGAAAGTTGAGCAGTTTTGCTTTCAAGGTCTTCTAGACCACACTAAGGGATTTGTACAGGATATGCAAAGCCACTGAAGTTTGTTAAGCCAAGGAGAGAATATGCATAGACTAGCAATGCATGGTTAGGAAGAAGATATGGGAGATGAAAGAGGCCACAAAATAATGCTGTTATCTAAGTAAAGATGAAACAACTCCCCATGTTGTGGAGTACAGAGCGGAAGGGATGAAGTAGAGCAATGCATGAAGATACAGCTCACAGCACCCCGCTGGATGGGCTGGACAGGTGGCAGAGTTAGGTAACTGGGTGAGTGATGGCAGCCACACAATGCCTTATGGGTGGGCAAGCATGGCAAAGACTGAGTGAATATTTACAGAAAACAGAACGAACACCGGAACAGAGAAGGCAGGGACGGTATTCAGACCGAGGGTCAAGGTGACTTGGCTTGCAACAAGGCATGTTACTTATTGGTTGTGGGATTTTGAGCAAGTTTCTTAGTATCTCTGAGCCTATCTTGAATCCATGTGCAAAACTAAGAGATTTTGAGGGTTAGTTGGTGGTAGGACTATTTCCCAGTTGGGAGGGGTTAAAAATTTACAGATATTGCTTGTGCTTTCAGAGGGGATTATATTTATTAGAATGCACTAGAATTAAAAAAAGGCAGTGGAGGTAAAAAATGGGATGTTCTAATACCAAGAAATAGGCACTAAGTGATTATTTGTAATGACTTTGGGTGTACCAGCGAAGCTTATTAATTAATATTCATAGAAGGTAGATTCAAGGGAAGATCCTATGATACCAGAGCAGTTAGAAAACATGAGATGGGAATTCCAAGCAGGAGGAAACTGTCCCACAGGAGGGGGAATCTTTGGCATTTTCAAAGTAAAACTGGAAATGAAGCTGTGAAGGTAAACTAATAAAAAGATGCTTAACTTTGCCAGTACTGTGTTAGGGTAGTAAAAATTATGGCTACAGTTTGGAGTTTGTGGGCAAAGCTGTAGGAGGGCAAGTAGTCACACAATTGACCAGAATATGAATTGAAACTGTTCTGAAGGGGAACTTACCAGAATTAAATTTTCATATAGCGCTGTAAGTGCAGTTCATTGGTAAAGTCTGATTCCTAGCAACACACACACACACACACACACACACACAAGATCTTGCAGAGGAATAGGTATACACACAAAGTATATGTACAAACACATTCATTGCAGCATTTAAAAAAATAATTAACCTAATTGTCCACCAAGATGGAGTGGTAGTGGCAGAAATTAATGGGGGGATTCAGTCCATATTTTAATCCTTGTACTTCTTGGTTAAAAAATTTTCAAAGAAGAATGCAAACATGTTTATTCAAAATTATAAAAAAAGTAAAGAACTATACCAATATATTTTAAAAGTTATTTCTAGATTATGACTTTTTAGATTTATAATTTTCTATATTCTAATAATCTACAACAAGCAGATATGCTTACAAGCAGGAAGAACTGAAAATCAGTATATAAAATCTGACTACAATATATATATTTACATTTATATTTAAAAACATGAACAACAAAAAATAAACAACTGGGTGGCAGGTATAGGTGATTCCTTTTTCTTTCCTTTTCAAGTATTCTGGGATGAATCCCCTACTGACAACCGAACCCAGGGCTTTGCTTGAACTAGGGTACTCTTGTGCCAAGCAATCCTGCCAGCACTTTTAAAATTTTATTTTGAGGTAGGCTCTTACTGAATTGCCCAGGTTGGCATTGAGTTTATGACCCTCCGGCCCCAGCCCCCCAGTAGCTGAAATTATTATAGGTGTGTACCATTAAGCCCAGCTATGGACACTCATTTCCTTTAAAATTTCAAGAGATTTTTTTAAATTTAATTTTTTTAGTTTTTATTTTTTTGTCATCCTGAGACAGGGTCTCACTGTGAGCTCATTTTGTAGCCCAGGCTAGTTTTGAACTTGCAATGATTCTCCTGCCTACATTTGAACTTGCAATGATCCTCCTGCCTACATTTTATTTTAAATGGTTATTTCTAAATTACTTCTTTTTGGTCAGCCTTTTAAAAGTTAGGATAAAAAAGGGACTCTAAAATCAAATCTTCCCTGGATGACCCTGAGTTTGTGTCCATATAGGTATGATTTAAAATTATGCTATAATAAATCTTGTACATATCCCAGGGATCGCCATGTCTTTGACGCCTCGTCTAAGATCAGCTGTCCTTCCTCAATGCCTGCTCATTGTCCAGCAATTACTTTCCAGATCCGAAAGGAGGATTTGAATAACTATGGATGGGCATGAGCTTCCGAATGGAATTCTGACCTTACACTGTACAGAGGGAAATGTACTTTAAGGCATGGTCTCTTGGTGGACCAGGTCATTAATTTTAGTTTAGCAAGATCATAAAATAAACAAAAGAAAAGAAAAGAAATTCCAACCAACCAGCCAAACAAAATCAAGTGGCATATTGCATTTTCATTTCAATGTATTTACCATTGCTTCAAGTTTTCTTTAGGGACATGGTGGTTTTTAAGGATGTAATGAAACAGAAATTCTGATCTTTGTTTCTAATTAATTTCATCCATCCTCATTTGCATTTTGTTTGTTTCAGTCCTTGATAAACTTTACCTGGGTGAAACAAGAATTCCTTGGGGACTGAGGACTTCCTCTTTTTTTAATTTAAAAATCAACTGGCTATGGGAAGCTTCTCAGAGTAAGGGTACTAGGGATTTACGTGCCTTTGTCGCTCAGCGGATGCTCACAGCTGAAAGCTGCTTGAGGAATCAGCGGTCAGCAGTATGTGGACAGAAGCACTGGAGCTTGCACCTCGCTTCACACCATTTTGCCGTCTTCATTCAATTTCTTTGCTGACCTCCTAGAAATAGGAATCTGTCCTTTCAGAACACTCGGGCCATATTTTAGGTCTGCAGCAAAACCCATCTGATATTTGCAGCTGTCCCCTGTGTTCCTTGTGACCACCCCCCCTGCCCGGGCACAGCGGCCTGCCCTTCTAGCCTGGCTCCCTGGGCTGCCCTGAGGCTCTCCAGACAGAAAGTTCCAGACTTTCTTGAAAATGCCTCCGTGTTGCTCAAGCTTCTGCCTTTAGCTCTCTCACTCACTGGGGCTCTGTGTTTGTTCAGCTGGAGAGGCCAAGTGAGTTGTGCTTCCAGAAGTTAATCATTTATGACAAATTTTCCTGGCTGCTGTATGTGCTCCTAGTCACAGTCCAGCTAGGGCAGGGCAGAGAGCTTGTTTGCCATTCAGCAACGTGCTTTTCCCTCTATTTTGCACACTAGCCCCGGGCCACTAGTGATTTTTATTGCCTTCTCCGCCTCCCTTTCTGTCTCCTTCCTCTCACCCCAGCTCCTGCTTCGGCTTTAAAGGTGCAGACTGGCAGCACAGCTCCCAAGCCCGATGGGGGTAGATGGCAGCAGGCCCAGCTTCACGGCCTGTGCCTGGTGTAGGCCACTAATGGTGTCGCCCATGGGGTGCCAGCTATTTAGCCTTGCTTCACCCCAATGTCTCATCCATATTCTCTCCTCTCCTAGTGCTGGGTCTCAAGAACCTGGACATCTGGGGAAGCCGGGTGGAGGGAGACCTCAAAGGGAATCCGTGGCGGGTTCCCCTCGGCCTGCACTCTGTGCGTGCCCGTGTGTTGCTCACCCGTGGCTGCTGTCATCGGGAGCGTGGCTGTCTGCCCTCCTGTCCTGCTCTCTCCTGACGTTCAGACACCAAGACGGGGATCTCAAGTGAGAGGAACGGCTTTCCAACCCAGTGAGGGGCAGGGGAGAAACTGTTTCAACACCACGCAGCCCGAAGCCAGTTTTCAGAAAACTCTTTCAAATTGTAAAGCTTCTATGCCCCGACTTTAAAATGTGGTCAACCATGCTGAGAGAAGATCTTTGATGTTACAAAACCTTTGTCTTATGAAGGTTGCTCAAAGAGTATGTGGCCAAAATACGGGCAGGAAGGAATTATTGAGATATATTAGGACTTGATTCATCTTTATTTTTTATATTTTATATTTTGCTGATTTCATGCCAACTCTTTTGATATTTATTATACTTGGCAATTTAAAAATTCATATTTTGTTTTTTTATTTCTCTGATATCTATACCTATTTTTTTTTGTGTGTGTGTGTGGTGCTGTGGATCAGCATGCTAGGAAAACACTCTACCACTGAGCTGCCCTCCCAGTGCTCTGTACCCAATTTTGTATCTTTATTTATGGAATTGTAACAGTTTTTAAGCTTCCAAATGCTTAATAGCTTGATCTTGCAAGTCCCTGCTTGCAAGTTCTTAAAAGCACTGTCTGCTTCCGAAAAGAATAACTTGTGTAGTAAAGTTTTTAAGTCAGAAAGTTTTAACTTAGAGGCTAAAACCTTGAAAGGGAAGAAATCATTTTCATCTTTTTATCCTATTGAGTTACGGGGCATGAATATCCATACAGTAAATCTCACTCCAAGCATGGGCAGCTGATACATTTGCGCCTGGAGAAGAGTCAATAAATGCTAGACATCTCAGAGCATTGAGATTTTTCTGGTTTCTATAAAATGTTTTAACTTAAAGATATCCATTCCCACGTTAGACCAACACTCAGCAATCTCTAAAAATAAGAAGCAACATCTAGAAGAAAGGAATCTATGTCATAAGAATCATTTGGCTGGTTCTTCAGAACAGTTAGTAATGAGGCACAGCCAAATTGGTTTGTCTTCTAACAGATCATAACACCAGGTGCACAGAGAAGGAGGAAAGGAAGTGTGTAATGTAGAGGAAGTGTTTCAGAGGGGGTGCGCATCAGGTAAAGCATGGGTCCCAGAGGAAGGCATGCGCCTTCCCTGCTGCTTGCCTGGAGCTTGTCTGGTACTTGGCAGCAGTAACTGGGGGCATAGCAGACTGGTAGAACCTTCTCATGGGGAAGCATCCTTCCGGTACCACTTACAAATAGGGCCCCATGGACATGAGATAATTCAGATCTGATTACACTGTAGTGTTTCTACAACTGTAACACTGGCATGGTAATGCTGGGCCCCAGCTCCAAGGGTTCTGACTCAACAGATCTAGGGGTGGAACTTGAGAATGTGCTTCTTGAACAAGTCCGCAGAGATGGTGATGCTATTGCCCAAGCTCCGCACAAACCCTAGAGGTTGGACCTGTTTGCTCCCTCTCTCCTTTTTATTTAGATCTGGCCACAAGAAACTTGGCCACCACCATCTGCATTTTGGCTGAAACGCAAAGACAGGTGGAGGAGGAGAAAAGCAATGGAATGCAAAGGGAGGCTGCAGGTCTGCTCTGACTGGGGCTGCTGCAGAGAGAGCTGGCAGCAGTCAGCCATTCTGTGGCTCTCTGCTTTGTCTTAAGCTGAATGTCAGGACAGAAATTTGAGAAGGTGTCAGTTATTAATCAACTACTGGTTAGTTGAGGCCAATTGTTATAGAGGGTGATTTCTGGCCTCCTGGTTTGGTTGCCAGAAATAGTAATTGCATTTCCTGTGAGTTTGACTTACAGATTTATAAACTGGCTGGCCTCCTAGGCTGACTTCTGTAAGTGATGAGTTAGTTTCCTGGGTTGGTTATTGCAAAAATGGAGCTGAGTTCTATTTTTATATGTTTTGACTATTATCCATTTGCATATTAAGTCTCTCAGATCTCCAACAGAAGTTTCTTGTCTAACTGAGCAAAATCATATTGATATTGTAATAGCCGAAAAGTAAGTCCCTGTTGGTTTGTTCATTCTCTTTAAATTTTCTTTAATGTTTCTTTTTATTAGTACATGTTTGTGATAAATGATGATTACATTAATTGTGGGGAATTGCTACATGAACACGACACATCTTAATTCTCCTCACTTCCCCTTCCCTTTTCCTCTGTCTCCTCTCTCCATCTCTTGGTCCCTTTTCCTCTGCAAAACATCTGCCTCCCTGTTTCCTCCTCAGCACTGAGCACCTGCTCTATGTCCCAAGTCTGTCTGCGTATGGATCCAGCTGGATCAAGACAAACTGAATCTTGGCCCTTTTGGTCTCACAGTCCAGGCGGGACAAAGAACATTAAGATGTATCAGATCATTTGTGCCAGTAAGGGAGTGCTGGGGAAAAGCTTCACACAGAAACATAAGGAGGAAGTGGTAGGTGGAGGTGACGGTAGAAAAATGTGCAGAGCATTTCATAGGCTGAAATGTCATCAGGTATTAAATGCTTGCCACTACACAAGCAAACTCCCCCAAACCTCAGTCACTGAGCTTAATAAAGAGCTATTACTCACTTATACCAAATCAAAGGCTACCACAGCAACTGTCCTGCATGAATTTTTTTCCAAGCAGTGACTGTAGGACCCAAACTGCTTCCATTTATCACTATTATCACCTCACCTCTAAGTGCACAGGTGGTCTGGGGCAGAGCCTGAGAAGATGGAATGCCATTCCTGCCCTTCAAGCCTTGGGCTGGAGGTGATGCATCAAATTAATCCCCAGCCTTCCTGGGTTCACAGGGCGAGGGCGTGGGAGGTAAGGTGGGAGACCAAGAGCCCAGGGGCAGTGGTGATTTCTACACGAATCTGTATGTGCCCAGGTCATGGAGCATTTTGAGAAGTCCTGGCTGAGAAGGATCACAGCATACAAGTGGCCAAAGGGAGATGCTGCTACTGGTGAGGAGGGCAGGAGGTCCGGTCGCTTGTGAATTCAGGAGTGGTGTGCTTCACCAAAGGACAACACGGACCACTGAAAGGCAAGCACTATATTAGTGGGATTATATTAGTGACTTCTAGCAGATCGCTTTGGTTTCATTCTGGATCACAAGTTGCAACACTGGGCACAGAGAGAACAATGAAATATGATATTCTGTAACTTGCAGTCTTAATGAATTCATCTTTGGTTGACAGCAAATACTTAGAATTCAAATGAACATGATGTTAAGCAATTTTAAAGTTACTTGCTTCATTTAGTAATTCTTACTGCAGGCTCAATCACTGCTCTCCTATGGCTTCAGACATCAAAGCTGAACCTTATTTTGAATGTTAGACATACAAGCAAGATAATATTTTTATAGAGAAGCAATGCACTGCAAATTCTAACTTGAGTGGAAGAAACAAGTCCTGTGAAATTAAGAACCATAAACCTATGAGTCCTTTGTTTGGCAAGAAAATCCTTACAACGGGAGAAATGAATGTAAAAAATATGGAATTCGAGTGATAGTAAAAACTAAGAGACTCTGATTGAACTCTGAACCCAATACCCATGTGTTGTGCCTGTTTCTGAGTAAATCATTTGTGAGCCAGGGCACCATCTTCATTGAGAATTTAGGGAGGCTCAACTTTACATTCATTCTATGTGCATACATGAAACTATAAGAGCATGAAAGTGTTTTCTAAGGTGGTGTACCACAAAAGTAAATGCATTCCTCTAAGGAATGTGTACCCCAGGGTCTGGGAAATGCTATGAGGTCTCTTATTAGCCCACTTCTGCCCACCTGCCTGCCCCTGCAGTTCCTATCATCCCTTGCAGGATGACCACCTGGCCCCTTATGCACTGAAGACTCTGGTATTTTGTTACTTGTGAGAGTGATACAGGACAGTCCGTTCTGAGGGCAGGCTGAGCAAGAGCTCTCTCTCCCACTGAGCTACCACCACCCCAGCCTGTTTTCAGTTTTGACAATTACATATAATATTGCAGATGATAGCTTGATGTGTATATTTTTGTCTAGTTTCCATAAATTCCATAGACTTTCATAGACTCTATAAATTCTTAGAAGCAGCCTGAGTCAAAATACATAAACTTTTCCAAGGCCTTTTTCCAGTAACTACTGAGGTCAGCAGTTGGGCTGCAGAGGTCCTTCTACCAGGTGAGATGACTCAGATTCTCAGTTCTGTGGGATCTGACACAAAATGCAACCCCTCCACTTTGGACCAGACCTATGAGCCCTGTAGAATCTTGTTTCTTTATAGCTTAGTCTGTGATATTATGTTATTAGCAATAAAAAATGGCCTAAATGGGCTTTCTTTTTAAAGACTGCATCCAGTAACAACAGATTCCTTTCTCTCTCACATTCTATCAGTCAAACACGAGTGCAGTCTACTGAAGTCAGGCTTTGGAGTTCTTGGCATCAGCTGCTAATGGATTTTTCATTAGAAACTAACTAATAATTGTTCAGGAACCCCTGCAATTTCTCACAGACTGAGCATTTTTTTTTTTTTTGGTGAGAGATGTGAGTAGCCAATCCAAGAGTGTTGTTTAGTTCTCCCTGCTGCTGATTGGCTGCTGCCCTGTATCTCGCAGCTGCATCAGTATCCGCGCATCGTAGCAGGTTGCTGTACCATGTGTAGCTATCTCAAGTGTTCTCGGTTTTGTTCTTCTTAAAGCCCTAAGGTGCCGCCAAAACAGCACCTTCTAAGGCTTTATTAATATAGTATTTTATGAAGTTATATAACTGTGGGGGGCAAAGCCTATTTAGGGTTCAAACTATACAAATAGGCATTTACAGACTTTTTTCTGACTATATCTGAAATTGTGGTTTTACACAATTATCGGTGTTCCAGGGACCTAAAACCTGTGAATTTCAGGGGTTCATTGTACATGCCAGAGCTAATTACAGGGAAGTCTGGAAGTTGTAGTCTAGCAATGTGCATAGTGGGCAAAGAAAATGAACCTAGTGAACATGGAACGAGTTTCCTCAAACTTCTTTGGCTTTGGAAAATCTATTTTCGCTGCCTGTTACAGTCTTTCTTCTGTGAATATATTTCAGAATGGTGGCCTAGTTCTGGTGTCACTGAAGATGCATTATGTTCATTTTTAAACATGCTTGAGTTGTTTCAAAGAAAAGACAAATCACTCTTCTATTTTTAAACAGAATCTTGGCACTGTTGATGGAGTTACCTGTTTATTTTTGGTGATCACATTCCAGACTTCTGTAAACCCTCAGAACTAAAATTATTTAGATTTTGTTCTCAAAATCTAGGATCATGTCTTCAGGTAATTAGATGTAACTTGATATTGCTCAGTATGTTTAGAAAATACCTTAGAAGTAATTTTCCCTTTTTTGTATACAAAAGCATCAAAAAATCCAAGGTCAAACACTAAATGTATGTTTTGGATGAAAACAATGTGTTGATAGCAAGAAAAAAAAAGCAATTGGTCTTTGACTATATCCTTTATATTATTTTTATGGAAGAACTTCCAGATAAAGCTCTTTGGGTGATAAAAGTTCTTCAAACAACTCATACCTGAGCCTGAAAACTCAGTGCGATTGCCTCTTTGCTGGTTGGCTGAGTCAGAGATGGAGAGTGGGCAGGTCTCAGTCAGCACCTGTTTATCAAGTGCTCTGTAGAGCTCAGCAGTGACTAGGAGATTGGAACACCTACATCCTGATGACAGCTGTTATTAAGGATGAGATTAAGGGTATTTCAGGAGCTAGCAGTCTTTGGCATAAGTCATTTAAAAATTTTCATAGAAAGACTTTTGCATAGGGTAAAGACTTAGGTTTTTAAAATTCACTCAGTGTATTCTTATTTCTGTGAATTTAATGCAACTCTTGATGTAGTTTTGTAAGATTTCTATCTAGATACAATAAAGGGAATCTAGAAGTATGGTTTGATTGATATACATGAAATAACGTGACTTACACAATATGAAGGCAAATGAAAGATATATGTAGATAAAACAAATAGAAGTTCTAGCTAGAATTCTTGCTAGGTAAGTGCTCACCAGACCTTACATAAACAGTAATCAAAGACGTGATTGCTTTAATCATTATATGGATTGGTTTTGAAACAGTACATTTGGGCCCTGTGTTTGCGGGGTGCTGTGTCTCACAACTCCACAGACTGTCCATTTGAAGAATTTTAGCTTCGCTTGTTTCACCTCTTGAGATGCAGCAGGGGGACTGGCACCTTGTCTGAAGTGTGTGCGTGTTGCTTTGTCATGCGACAGCTCTGACGTACTGGGTTATGTGCTGTGTGCTTGATATGGGGTGTCCTCCTCCACCTTTCCTCTCCTGCTCCTTCACCTTTTCTATCTCCTTTCCTGCCAGTTTTTCTCTTTTTCTTACCATCATCTACGTGCGAATCTGCAAATCACCATTGCAAGCTCTGGGGATGTGTGTTTGAAGAGGGAATTAAAATCTACTTCCAATTCTTGAAAGAATGAGTTAGGCTCTTTTGGGGGACACAGTCTTGGTATGGAACAAGAAGAATTCTTTATTGCTTTAAAACTTTAAACAAAGAAGGGGTCTGGAAAATTGGTGTAGGTGGGTGTAGGTGGGGCCTGCTTCTACCTCAGGTTCCTGACTTATTCTCCCTTCTCTTCTACAAACAGCCTGCTTCCACACATGCCTCAGCAGCACAGCTGCCTCTACACACCTGTCTCAGCGGTGCACCTGTCTCAGCAGCACACCTGTCTCAGCGGCACACCTGTCTCAGCGGCGCACCTGTCTCAGCAGCACACCTGTCTCAGCGGCACACCTGTCTCAGCGGCACACCTGTCTCAGCGGCGCACCTGTCTCAGCGGCACACCTGTGTCAGTAGCACACAGCAGCTCACTGTTGCTTCACGTTTCATTTAGGTTTAGGCCTCCCTGAGCATCTCGCTTGGAAGAACAGCCTCTTTCCATGCCCTAGCCTGGCCTCTCCTTCGTTCCTTGCTTGGTTTTCCTCCCCAGCACATGTCAGTCAGCACACACATAAGCTGTTAGTCTTGTCTCTCTAGGATTTTGTTTCCCTGGGAACAGGGACTTCTTCTTGTTTACCTTTGCATTTGTAATATCTAGAATAGTCCCTGAACATAGTGGGCATTTGACAGATATTGGTTGAATGAGCCAATGTTGACAGTGTCACTAAAATGTAAAAGATGATGCCTTTGCTGGAACTCCTACTCACAGGTACTTGTACAGTGAAAAAGGCCTGCATGGTACCATTCATACAGACTTTTGAGGATTGCTGTTCTTTTAAAATTTTTTTTGTCTTTTTGAGACAGGGTTTCACTATGAAAGTTCAGCCTGGCTTTGAACTCATTGTGTAGCCCTGTCTGGCCTCAAACTCACAGCAATTCTCCTGCCTCAGCCTCACAAGTGCTAGGATTACAGGCATGTGCCACCACATCTGGCCATTATTCTTTTTGGACAATGTCAGTGTTTTAATCTTTCACCTATTCAGGGTGATAGTAGCTTGATAGTACTTAGCCAAGGGATCCAGGAATTTACCCTCACAAAGTATCAGCTCCTCCTTCTTTCAAGCTTCCTGAGGTTTTTCTAGGTCTACACAAGTAGCATAGGAAGGGTATCTTTCAAGATTAATTGGAAGTTTGCCCCCAAATTCCAGTTTGAAAGAGCCAGGTAGGACCAGGGGAACACATACATCACTCTGTGTGAAAACTTCAGCTTTCCCTCTCCATTTACCCCCTGAGGCTTGCAGTGTTTTAGGTGTGAGGTGTGGAGAGGTAAAGCACAAAGTAGAGACACAATATGATCAGGTGCGTGGTACCTGATGGTGGTGAGGACAAACCAAAACAACTCGTAAAAGATTTCACAGTAACTCCCAGAGGGCTGCACAAGAATTAGCCACTATTTTATTAGAAGATTTAAATTGGACCAAAGCAAAATTGGCAAGTTCATGATATGGCAGTTTGAGGCTTCATCACAGGTTATAAGTTTACTTTCCTAAATTGGTGACATTCAGGCTAAGAAGCCCTTAGCTATGTATTCTCTGAGGACACATCCAATGTGTGCTGTGAGGCAGCTGTGTTTTCAGACCCTGTGACTCCCTCGTGACTACTGCAGACTCTGTGGAGGACTCTGACTCTTAGCATGGACTTTGTTGGCATGATTTTCCATAAGGGGGACTTAATGAAGACCCCAGCCTCCACTCTCAGGGATGTGCCTACCCAGTTACACCACTGGGCTTACTTTGCTTTCTAGTAGAAGATTCACAAGGTCAGTGCTACTTGTGCTATTTAGAAGATGGAAAGAGTGGTCACTGTCATAGTGTTCAAATGATTTCGTTGAATATCTCACAGTAAGGCTGACAATACCAGAACTTGGGCCTCTCCTTTGAAGTCCTGTCACTTTCCATTTGAAAGCGGTGAAGTGGTCTGCAGTCGAATACATTTGATTGCACTGAAGCACAATCTGCGTGTGGGGTGTGAACATGGAGTCAAAATCTTTCTGAAAGTGCAGCTGAGAATCTCAACAAGAAAGGGTTGGTGGAGGGACACAATTTCTTTGGAACAGGAGATTTTATTTATTTATTTAGTCTTTTTGAGACAGGGTCTCGCTATGCAGTTCAGGCTGGCCTTGTGCTCATTTGCAGCCCAGGCTGGTCTTGAACTCACAACGATCCTCTTGCCTCAGACTCCTTAGGGTGGGATTATAAATGTGTGCCACCATGCCTGGCTCAGGAGGATAGATTTGTACCTGTGTTTAGTGATCAAGACTTTGAAATCCATGATCCAGAAATTTGGGTCAAGTTCATTCAAAAGCTGTAGCCATCTAGTCAGCACTGAGAAAATAACGCGAGATTTGGGCAGTCCTGTGCCTAAAAAAAATTATGGGCATTTTATGCTATTAACTTTGGGCTTCCACGGCAATAGACATAGCAATAGATAGCTGAAGTTTTATTCAGAGGCAGAGTCTAAGAAATTATCCAAAGTGTCCTACTAATTTTCTCTTAATGTTCTTTTGACTTCTCCTTTATTGCTCCTATTTCTGTGGGATGCACACTGATAAATTGCTGATGGCAAAGCAGGAGTGAGTGTTGACTCAGCTCACACCAGGGAGCCTGTGTCTGTGTAACTGGCAGCAGTCTTTAGTGACTGCCACTGCTTAGAGAGCCAGGATGAGGGCCTCAGTCCCTCTCGGCACCATGCGGCGGGCGTGCAGTGAAGATGGAAGTCGGATGTGTGCTTCATTTTTAAGCTGATTCTGATACTTGCGCTCTCTCACATTTGCCTGGAAGTCTGCAAGTGTTACTTTCCTGGAGGAAATTTTTGTGAGGGAGAGGAAAGTTCTAGATTGCAAGAGCAAGAGAAGTGGAAAACTAAATCAAAATGAGAAATGCTATAATAATTATTTCCCTTTGTACCTATTGTCGCATTATTCTTCTAACATAATATGTATTTTATGCTGTGTGTAGGACTCAAAGACTTTCAAAACCACTTTTCTTACTTTACATAGTGAATTTTATGTATCATTAAGTTCACAATTATGCAAAAGCTGATATTACATCTTACTCAGGTAGCTGCTGAGAAAAAAAAAAAAGAACTCTGTGGTTTCCTGAGAGTCTTGAGGGGAGGAAAAATTGAGACTCTGCAAAACTCTGAAGAACCAGGGAGGTGGAGCAGGTGCCAGCAAGGTTGTGCTCCTCCTAAGGGCTGTGAGAAATCAGAGAGGAGGCTAAAGTTACCAGGCAGGAGAGCCTGACAGGCCACCAGCCTGCTTAGACACGGGCCAAGAATGGCTTCGAAGTGAGCAGTTCTGGGACTCTTCTGCTTCAGTATCCACAGAACCCTGGTTCCAGGATGCTTCCCCCACCAAAACCTGCAGATGCTCAAGTTCCTTCTATAAAGTGATGCAGAACTTGTGTATGAGCCCTACACATCTGGTAAACTTCTAATCTTTTCCAGATTACTTGTAAGACTTAATTCAATATAAATATGATGGAAATAGTTGTTATACTGTATTGTTCAGAAAATAAGGACAGAGATGAAAGTCTGCACATGTTCAGTATTTGCACAGCTACCATACACCTAACATACAGCACACGATCTTTGGGTGTTAGAATCCGCAGTTACGGTCCTGGTGGGAGTGGGGGGCTGAGAATACAGAGAAAGGCGAAAGAAAATCCCCCAGTCTGCTCTTAATCATGCTCTGTTTTTCCCCAGGTTAAAATGTTGGCCTACTGCAAAGGGAAGCAAGTCTTAATTCAGCTCAACGCTTGTGTGTTAAACCCCAGTATGGAGGCAGGAAACCGTTCACAGTCCCCTCTTTGTCTTTTTACTTTCTTGGAGTTACACTTCCAACTCGTAACTTCCACCTTTTAGGGTGACCTGTACCATTTCTTACCCATGTCATAGAAAAGATTTGTCCAGAGTCTTTTAAAAAATCATATTAGTTAGTATTTATTAAGACTTTCCTTAGGAGAGTTTTCATCAGTATTTTCATATCAGACTTTGTAGGAACTCTAGTAAGAAGGTCCTGTTATTCTTGCTTCACACTCAGTGGGGCAAAGTCCCAGTGACTTGCTCCAGCTCATACAACTGCAGCAGTAGAGTCAGGATGGGGACTCGACTCCAGAGATCACATCAGTCATCCACCAGCTGGACACTGTTTTCTCTGGGAATCCTGAGCTTTTATTGCTCAAGTAATAAAATGTCAGTTGAGTGAGCTGTTCTGACCAGGTCTGTGCTGTGTGCAAGCTTCTCTCCCTTAGAGCTGTACCTTAGCATCTCCTAAGGATTCCTGAGCAGTCAAGATTGCCCCTTCAGGGCCTGCCCAGAGAATGGAGCTGTGGTGGCCTCGTCCCCATGGCACATAGCCCTCACATGGGCTAAGGGGTCGCACTGTGCCCATCATGAAGTTCTTTGGATTCTACGTCAATATCCTCTCTTTTTATCTGATGTCAAGGTTCTGTTTGTTTTCCAATTTGTTTTATTTGTTAACAGTCTCAGGCAAACCAGAACTAACTTCTCACCACGAGAATCCAAGTTAGCCAGGACTCCTGCCAGAGACTGGCTGCTGGATTTTAGGAAAAAAAAAAAAAAAGGAACAGTTTTCTAAAACACCATACCTGGCAGTATGTATTAGGCATTCAGATAGCTGAGCTCCAAAAGTCCCCACCCCCACCCCCGCCAAAGTTACCAGTCACATTGGCATGTGAGGTTTTCAGTTTTCTTCTGACATTCCAGCTTCTGGCATTTGTGTATGATTGCAAATATTGATTCATAGATGATTGCATAATACTCTGAAATATTAACAAAATTTCTCTTTCCCCAGTATTTCCTTTGTTTTCTTCTTTGTGCTTTCTGTTAAACACTTCCTGTTAGTGTTTCCATGGACCATGAATTAGAATCATCTGGAAAACGTTTGCAAACTAACCCTGCCTGAGCCTCATCCCGGATCTGAAAGCAGTACTTTAGGGGGCTGAGCTGTGCCCCTATTTTCAGGGAATTCTCATGCAAGGGATGAGTCAGGAGAAGGAGGAAGCTTCTTTCTGGTGTTTGAATTTGAACAGACACTCAAGGAAGTAGAAAGTACACTGACAGAAGACCTGGCAGAAACAGCAGGAGGAAGCGCAGGACACCTTCCCTCAGAAAAGGGAGAGGCGCTCTGCAGCAAGGTGGAGCCCAGAGGATGGAAGGGAGGCGGCGAGGAAATGACCAGATCCGCTTATTCAGTATTTGGAGACCCTCTTCGTCAGGAGGGACAGATGCTCCGATGATGGTACGAAGGCTCTGAAGTCCTGGCAGGACAAACAGAAAAGCGGACGCCGCCCTCCTCCGTTACCTCAGTCCTTCAGCACAATTCAGATTGCCTAGAACATACATGGGTGCTTAGGAAGAAACTTTGGTGAAGAGAATGAAAGGCTCAGAATAGAAATTAGGCTGAATTACAAAAAGCAAAGAATGCTATGTAGCCCCTGTGGGTACCCTGACATCTGTGCACACTATGTTCGGATTTGTCTGTGTGCGGAAAGAGAAATGAGCTCCTCCTGTGGCTTCTGCTTAGCACCAGCGGATTTGTCTCTGACCATTTAGTTACTGAGTGTTATCTATTTTTAATAGAGGCCTAAAGACACTGTTGCTTGTAGATGTTGCAGAAGGGTGATGCTCATCCCCACTTTAAGTGTAAGCTGCTGAAATGACCATATGCTATTTGATAACACTATAAAATAACTTTAGATTTAGGGTCAACAATCACATTTATTTTTAGTGGCGATTTAATGGACTAAGTAATTAAAAAATTATTCACATTTATACATTAAATTGATAGTACTTTGCATTGTTTTAATTCAAGAGAAATAAAAGAAGGGTAATACGCTAAAAATCTGCAGTCTTGTTTCCCTGGCCGTCAGCTCCCTTGAACATAAACACTGCTGTCAGTTTCTGACATGTCCTTCAAAGACAGGTGATGCACAGGGAGACAAATGTATAGACATTTTCTTAACTGTTTCTCTTTTCCTTGAGTGGAAGCTAATGCAAATTATCTAGACTTTGATTCTTATCAGGACATGATGGTATCTTTCTTCTCTTTATTGCTTCATGGTATGTCATTGAAGGCACACCTTAGGATTTTTAAAACAAGTCCTTATTGACTGGCAGTTATAGATTGCTTTCATTCATTAAAAAAAGATTGAAGATCTGTGATCTGCCGGAGACTTTCAACTCCTCCTCCTCTTCTAGAACTGCCAACTTGAAAACCATGGAAATATATGAATCTCAATTTTTATGATCTCACAAGCATTTCAGTTCATTTAGAATGAATTTTCATTTCATATATTAAAAGATTCCTTCATTAGATTGTTAGATTGAAACTCTCTAGAAGTGTAATGATTTTTCTTCCTGCTTGATAATCCTATAAAGTTTTTTGTTGCTAATCCATTTTTACTTGTCTTGAATAATGCATTTTTAGTACAATTGATAGTGTATATCAATATGATATCACACTGTTCTATTACACCAAAATATAAAGAATTTAGAAATACCATTAATAAGTCATGCTCCTTTTAAAAGCCCTTGTTTGACTGGAATTGCTTGTTTCAGGGTTGAAAAAGCCTGGCTAAAAGGTGCACCCTGCCTTGTAGGAGGAATGCATCATGCTTTCCATTATTTATAATTTTTATATAAATAAATCCCACATATCAGCTCCTTCATGTGTTAATATTTAATGCCATATCTAGGTGAAATTGATGATGCCTTCTGAAATCTAAGTCATTGTCTATGATTGGTTGTATTTTGAGTTTCACACCAGTGTTAAATAGATGTGGAATTGCAGAATCTCATGGAAACAAATGTGAAGGTTACATGATCTGTAGCAGGACTCAGGGCTGTTCTTTCCTGACTGATAGGTGTCCTTAGGCAGCAAATTTCTAGAAAAAGGAAATCCACATTGCTAGGCCAATCATTCCATCTTAAAAAGAACTTTCAACCTTTTTATGGTTAAATGTAAGTATGACTTTTTAAATAAAAAGAACTGCATATTCTATCAGCTCTTTGGGTGATGATGGATTAAGCTAAAAGCAAATGATGGGCCCTAGAGAACCTGTGAGCTCTCATTGTCTCTTAAGATCTGTCTTTTCAGCCTTGCTTCCCATCCTGTGAGCCAAACAACACCAATAAGTTCCATTTTTTAATACAAATTAACCTACTCTGGTTTTGGTTGTTTGCAATCGTAGAATCTTCTTAGATAAAAGGACAAAGACAGGATATTCCTCAAAAATAATTTAGAAGTCCTGGGATGATAGCTTGTTATGGTTTGTGTCTGGGTGGCCTCCAAGCCTCATGCTGCAGCCATGGAGGTGGCTGAATTTAGTGTTTTTGATTGGTTTATTGTTTAGTGCTGATGTTGGCAGAGTGAGTGCTATACCTGCCTGGGGCGGGTAACTGGCATACAGTACAAGGGAAGAAAAGAGGCATGCTTTTCCCCTCTTTGCCCTTTCACTGTTCTCACTAGTGTTGCTTGCAGCCGCCATAAACAGCTGCCCCTCAGCCATGCCACACTATCTTGGAGCCAGCTGAGTATGGGCTAAAATCTCCAAAAACTATAAGCTAAATTAATCTTTCCTTGCTTCCTTTTGGGTGTCAAATATTTTGTCTCAATGAGAGAAAAATAACCAAGACATAGCTCTACCAGGAATCATACCTCTTTTGTAGGGGTTTTTAATTACACCTAAAATGAATTATTGTTGGAAGGTTAGTTATGGACTCTTGCAGGCAAATTGAGATGGGGGAAGCTATATTAATAAGCAGCTTAAAATTGTTGGGCTCTCAACAATATTTTGCTAGATCGATACTTTCTAGCTAGTTTGTAATCTTCTCGGGATGTGTTATCCGAACTGCTCTGCTGATTCTGTAACCAGAAGGTGGGAGGAGTTTCTAAGCCCTGGCAGACTGCACAGTGAAGGGGAAGGTTGTCCTCCCAGCCCTGTGGGCTTTCCTTGTTCTGAATCACCGGTGCTTCGGGTAACATGTCCCCAGATTCTGGTTTGTATGTAGGCAAACCAGCACTTCTCCAAAGTGTCTCCTCACTGGCTTCTTCAGCCTCCACAGATGGACTCGGTTTGTAAGGATATAAGTGTCCATTTAAAGTTGTAACTTCTGAAAATAAAAATTCGTTTGGAAAAATTGAGAAGACTAGTCTTATCCTGCTTCCTCTGCCTCTCAAAATCCTACTGCTTCTTCAAGTATATTAGAAATCCCAAGCATTTTAGTAAGGCTTTTCTAGTTGACCACATCTGGACCTACGATCTGTGTCATATGCATCAGACTCGTTGGCCTTGACCTTTCACACTTTCCAGTTGGGTGCTGTATTTAATATGCTTATTTTTCCTCATCGCACCTGAGCTCACAGATCTGCTACAGTGTGGGGTGTGAATGGATGGCACTTTTTTGTAGCCTTCGCTTACTGAACTCATCAAATGTTGCTGGCCTTTTTTGATTTTTTTTTTTATTTTAAAGAGAATAAAACAAAAGAGGACAGATCTAAACAGAACAGAACAATTGAAGCGACACAGCACTTCACAAGCCTGCATAGCACTCCTGGCAGTGAGAAGTGTGACACCACAGCGGCACAGGAAGATGGTCTGGTGGTACAATAGAGCTAGACTGTGTCAGGCTGTGACCCTTGGGCACTGCAGTCTGCACAGGCCTCAAAATATGCTTTAATTTAATTGGAAAGTGGCCCTCAACTTCACTACATGTTTTACACTCTGCTACCTCCCTCACCTGCACATTTGTGTCCCTTAAGACTCATTGAACGTTTAGAAAAAGTGCAGCTCATGGCCAGGTTTTGTTTAATTTCACACAAACACCTTCTGAGGGTCTGACTGGCTTTTCTAATCAAAATGAAACACAAAAATACGGTCCTTGGACTTATTTCTAAACAAAACCTGCCTCTGTTCCGTGTAACAGAAATGTATGTGATAATTGGTATTTAATAATTTTTCTATGTGCTAAATTCCAAAGGACAGAACAACACAAACCTAAACATTACCTTCTGCGCACCAGAGTGCATTTCTCTCCATATCTTTCTGCAGTCCTTGTCACTGTGCCAGCAGCAGAGAGTGCAGTGACCAAACTTTGCAGAGTGATGTGAAAGCAGCAGAAGCGAGATCTTTTGTTGGGGTTGTGCTCTGAGTGCTCTCGGGGTATATGCTGCAACTTCAAGTGTCACCAGCACAGTTGCCAGGACAAACAGGCAAAGAGTTTTAATAATCTCTGAAGAGCTCTCAGTTTGAATGCCAAATGCACTGTTGACCCTTTGCTGTATCTCTGAGTGCTCGGTATGTCTGCTTAGAGATCTCCACATCTCTCTAATGTGCCTATTTTTATAACGTGTTAAAAGTGATGCTGAACTGCACACCACTACAAAGCCAGGCCTCCTAAATATTATCAGCTGTTGATCTTAAACTTGAGGTCGCCATGACAGCAAACCCATGCCGTGGATCAACAACTGACACTCATGCTTTGGAGTAATGCTTCAGCTTCAGGATGAGATCGTCTTCCTTTGAACTTTATAAACATCCCTGGATTTTTGTTTTTCTTTCTAGGAAAAAAAAATCATGTAAATAAAATTGTGCTGCAAATTCTTTGTGTCATGAACTTGGTGTTCAGCATGAGCAACATGGTCATTGGGTGTCTCTGTGGACAAAGCAGGAAGGAGCTAGGCTCTGGGCATGTTTTAGGGCATTGAGGTGGTTATGGCAGACAGGTCAAATAGCAGAACTGCTCACAGATTCTGAATCCCAGTCAGAGCACTGCTCGCTCAGTGACTGATCAGCCGGAGACGATGCACAGAGGTTTCTTGGGGCTCGATTCCTTCCGCGGGTAGAGTTTGTCTGGAGACAGAGCCTGTCTATCTCCAACTCTTCCTGAGGCTCAGGCAAATGTAAGAAGCAGCAAAGATGGTAAATGGAATTGAAAAACAGTAGTAAGCATTCTTAGGAATTCTCAGGAAAAAATCATTCAGTGCTTCAAAATGATTTTCAAAGTAGTAAAGATACGCACAGAGATGGGGTAGTGAAGGAAGAAGAAGGAGCCCAGAAAAACAAATAAATGCCGATATTGTTTTAACATCTATGAAGACAACATACATGTGTCAGCCACGGATAAAGGAAAGACTTCTTTTAAAATGAAATACTATGTATTTTTACTAGTTTACACTTACATATCATCTCACAGGCTATATTTTTCTCACTTTCTATTTTCTTAAAAACCATCTGGAAAACAGCCTTTTTTATTTTTTATTTTTTTTGGTACCGGGGATTGAATTTACGACCTTATGCTTAGCCAAGCAGGCGCTTATGCCACTGAGGTAACTCCCCAGCCAAAACACAGCTTTAATAGTAATTATATTTTTTAATAGAAGGAGAAAAGGACTCAAAATTTTCTCATGGTCTATCAGGGCAGAAGAGTGACTCATACTAAGACTTTTGCATCAGTCAGCTTTTCATTTCTGTGGTCAAAGACCTGCTATTCACTATGTAAAGGAGACAAGGGTTGCATTGGCTCATGGTTTCAGAGGTTTCAGTCCATGGTTAGCTGGCTCTTGAGGCAGAAGCATCATGATAGAAGGGGGTGGCAGAGGAAAGCTGTTCACTACATGGTGGCAAAGAAGTAGAGAGAGCAAGGAAGAGGCAGAGAGAGAAGAAGGGGTAGGGGACAAGAATATACCCTCCAGATTACACCCTGGGACGTGATTCCTCCTGTCAGGTCCCACCTGCTACCAGCCCATTCAGTTAATGAACTCATCAGTGGTCAACCCACTGATGAAATTAGAGCCATCATCATCAGTCACTTCTCTAGTCCCCCTTCTGAACATTGCACTGTTGGCACTCAGCCTTCAAAACATGAATCTTTGGTGGATACTTCATACTTAAACCATCACAGCTTCCCAGAGCCATTTTGGGACTCCTGGTTTCTGAAAGAGTCTCAGTGTAACTTTCATGTGTGGCCTAGTCATTCAATGACAGGTTCATTAGTTGCATTCGGATTTGTTACTTTGTATTCCAGTTGGGGGTGGGGGGCGAGGGAAGGAGTCAGAATGTTTGACTGTGTCTGTCTTTAAGCAGAATACTTGCTGGCCATGTGCCTGATAGCGTCTGTGAGCGTGAGCTTTTGCAGTTTCCCAGATTTTATTAAGGGCACTTGAAGTGAGTTTGCTGTTATGTGGAAACAGCATGTCACCTAGAGTTATATTGTATCCAGTATTACTTTTCTCTAAGGGCAACATTATCTATTAACAGCATTCTCTTCTCCCACATCCTTGCTGTGTGTTGTGAAATGTGTAGATGCAAGATTTCTGAAAAAATGTAAGCCATGATAGAGAAACCTCTTTTTTTGCCTAAGGAGATGGGACTGGAGGGAATGGCAAGGATTCTGTGTTTACCTTTTCTCCCTATTCTGGTAATTTATGCATATAAGACTCTCATGCCAGGAATATTCTGGAATGTGAAGGATATCTATATCTTTGATCTGGATGATTTCAGTTATTCATTTCCTTACCCATCTGTGTCACTTCCCCTGTGACAGCCACTTTCCATGTAACTGCAGGGCCCATCACTGCAGGGCAGCAGTGAGAGATCAGCCCTCTCCACATGCCTTATCTGCCTTGGCTGGAAATTCCCTGTTTATGAGTTCTTTCCTCTTCCGGGATGTCCTTGATGTTGTTTTAATCTAATACCGTTCTTCCCAGTCAACAAAAGCAAAACAATCCAAAATATAATGAAGTGGCATTCTCTTATTTGTGGTAAAACAACAATAGTGACAACAACAAACCAAACAAGAGGTAAATCTATGTGTCCTTGGTGAGAACTTCATCTCTTTGGCTCCCTGCCTAGGCCCAGGCATTAAAGCCTTAGGAAGCACTGATTAGAACTGTAAGCCTGCTCACATTGCACTGATAATGATTTTTTGGACAATAAAAGGAGAGCTTGTTTTTGGTCCACAGTAACAGACATAGGGCACAGAGTGGTGGTACAGCTGGGGCAAGTATTGAGCTGCTCTGAAGAGTTAAAAATCTAGACAGTGAAGATTGCGTTTTTAGCTTCCCCTTTAGCTGGCTCCTTACGTGGTCCAGAAAGGTGAGAGGCATTTTCCCTTCAAAAGTGAGCTCACAAGTTGTTAGGCACAAAGATAAGAGAGGATAGACAGCATTTCTGACTCTGGGAAATACTGATTTCTTTGTGTGTTTGGATTTAAGTTGTATTTTACTTTTCAAACATTGCTTTAGTTAGTAAAACAAAAATATAAGAGAAAAAAACTCTGTGCTTTTTTAAAAAAATCTCAATATAGTTTACTCCTTTAAAAGAAAATAATAAGACGGTTAATATGGAGAAAACAAAGCTTCGGAATGTGAAACATAAAGAAGATGAGAAGAAAAAATTTTAAGAGCCTATTTGTGGATTCAGAAGTATGCCAATATATCTTGAAATTTATATTTATCTTATATATTATATTCATTTGAAATTTCAAACATTAAGAACACATTTGATTTACTTGGCATCTGAGGCTATATTTGTTTGATATATATTCAAAATTTACTAAGAATATATTTAAAATATATTAAGTATATATTCAAAATATACTTTGAATATATATTCAGTACACAGGACATCAGGTCATGGAGGCCAATGGTCTCAGAGATGGGAAATAAAATGAAGGGAACCCTATGATTACCTCCATATATTTTGTGGAAAAGGTGTCTATTCTGCAGTGGAATGAGGGGCAACCAAGGCAGAATTTAGAGGTCTTCTTCAGCTGATGAGGCAGAATCGAAAACTGAGGGAAGCCAAGGTTGCTAGATGTTACACGGCTCAGTACGGAATGGGAGAGAGCTGTAGAGGAGAACTGCAGAGATCAGTGGCGTTCATTTTCGTACTCACCAGGGCATATGTGCTAAGCAACTGAGACTGGGGAAAGAACCACACAGAAGGATTACAGGAAAGAGTTTCCAGAATTCAGGGCATTGCAATAGTGCTTGTTCCTCATAGCCAGGGTAGGATCATCTCATGCACTTGAAGGTAAAAATACACCAGAAGAAAGAAGAAAGAAAGAAAGGAAGGAAAATGGGAAGGAAGGAAGGAAGCAAGCAAGCAAGCGAGCAAGCAGGCAAGCTATACGATCCGGTGCTAGTTAGAACAGTGACAACCCTGTGCTGGCTAATTTATCAAAGTAGATTTCAAGTTTATGTTTTCAACACAATGTCAGTAGTTTTGCTTTCATTTGATGAACAGGACAGCGTCCTTTCAAGTAAGGACTCACCAAGATAGAACGAACCTATTCTAAGTTACAAAACAAGTGGAAACATTTAAAGGGAGCCCGCTGTGGGAGCACACACCTATATTCTTAGATACGCAGGAAACTTTGACCTACTTATTTTTGAGCCCAACCTGGGCAACTTAATGATAACTTGTCTCAAAATAAAAAATAAAAAGCCTCGGCTAGAGATGTAGTTCAATAGTAGAATATCTGTGTGGGCTAAGTGAGGGCTGGAGTTCAATACCTCAATACTACCTAACTAAATAAATAGAATAAAAAAGACAAAAATTTAAAGGATTTATGTCATACAAAGCACATTCTGTCACCAAATTGAAATTAAGTTACAAATCAATATCAGAATGATACAGGAATATTTGAGGCCAGAAATGTTTCAGACTTTGGCATATTTTTTCAGATTTTGGAATATTTGCATGTATGTAGTGAGATACCACGGAGATGGAAGCCAAGTCCACCAACATAAATGGAATTGACTTGTATGTCATATACATGTATCTTAAAGAAAAATTTTACATAATTTTTAAAATGTGTATGTAGTTTAGCTGCAATCCATCACATGAAGTCAGGTGTAGAATTTTCCCTTGTAGTGTTAGGTCAAGACTCAGAAAGTTTCAGATTCTGAAGCAGTGCAGATTTCGAATTTTCAGATTAGGGATATTCAACCTGGATTAGCAGTTCTTAGGTTCCAAGCATTTGGAAATTAAAATAACAATGAAAGAAAGAATAAACTGAAGGTAGGAAAGAAGTAATGAGGCGACACAGCAGAGATACAAATATCACCAATTTTTAATGGGGCAATATAATAAGTTTGTGTCAAAAATTTTTGACCAGTTAGATAAAATACAAAAATTGTTGAAATACACATACTAACTAACATAGCTTAATCAAACAAAAATGGGTATCTTGAATAGAGCATTTTTGATGGATAAATTGAATATATAGTTGAAAATTTTCCCATAGCTAAGCATGGTGATGCACACCTGTAACCCCAACACTTGGGAGGCTGAGGCAGGGAGATTGCTGTGAGTTCAAGTCCAGCCTGGGCTACAAAGTGAGTTCAAGGTCAGACTGAACTACATAGTGAGAACTTATCTCAAAAAAGACAAAATAATAAAATAAAATAAAATCTTCCCATACAGAGAACTTCAGATCTGAAACCTTCACTGGTAAATTCTATTCAACGTTTAAGAAATGAATTATCAATTCTAAACAAACTGTTGAAAAATGTTGGATAAAAGGGACTACTAAATTTATTCTGTGACAAAAACATCAATATGCCACCAAAAATTAGACCTAAAAATTTCAAGAAAGCAAAACTGCCAACTAGTATTCTTCTTGGCCATAGGTGCAGCAGTTCTTCCAAAATTCTAGCAGACCCCAAGGATGCAGGAAAGGAAAACACATCATGATCAAGAACTTTTACTCTATGAAAATAAGCCCGATTTTATTCTCAAAAAACAAAGTAAACCTCCATTTATTGACTTAAATAAGAAAACTGTGCAATCATTTTAATAAACACCCAGAAAGCACTGACAAAACCAAGCATTCATTCCTTACAAAAGGCCAAAGAGACTCCTGGGACGGAGGAGCTACGAGAAGAGTGTGGGTCTGCGCTGCCCACGTCCTTCAGCTCCCCCAGGACAGTGGTGTCTGCAAGAGGAGTGTAAGGACACACACCTTGGTGGGGGGCACTGACCGGAACCCCAAGACCTAGGACGACAGCTGGGTACCAGGGCACACATACACTTTTGGAAGGTGGAGTAATCAGTGAGACAGCAAAGGGGAAGTGTCTGAAGCAGCAGTGAGGAGCCAGCAGTTGGAGTCTGGAGAACCCCAGCAGCTGAAGAGCAATGCCAACCCCCACATCCAGAGGTCGAGATCAGCGCCACTCAGCACGTTTCACCACAGAACTGTGAACACCAGAGGTAATTTACTGCTTCCGTTCTCCCCTGTCTGTCTGATGGGCCATCCCTTCCCTGTCTGGTTGGATGTGGTCTTGTTTTGTTTTGTATTCTGTAGTTATTTTGTATTTGGAATTTTTTTCTCTCTCCTCTCTTTCTCTGGTCTCCTTTTTCTTTCTTCCCTTCTTTGCTTTTCCATTTTCTTTCTCTCTCTACTTTCTTTTTTTCACTGTTTAGTTTTCTTACTTTTCTTTTTCATTTTTTACTGATCCTCTTCCTTTCTTTCCTCAACTACTTCTTGAATTTAAACTTTCAAGGGAGTAATCATGTCTTTGTCCTTTCTGCTTCTATTTTCTTCTTTGCATTCTATTCCATTGCTTCCTGTGCCCTCCAATTTCCCAAAACTCGGGTGATCATCCTTTGACCCTCAGCCTTGACCCTATTTGACCACATTCATCACCTTACCCTGTACCCTACCCATTTTAACTCCCCAACCCTTCACAGAAGGGTAAAATCATTCCAAAAAGGAAAAAAAAATCACTGCATACAAGTGTACAGTAAATGTTTGATTTTGTTATATAACCTTAGCATCCGCTCCATTGGATAGAGACAGGGTTACCATGGTTTGTGAGTAATTAAGCTGTGTTTGAAACTAGTGTTACTACTAACTGTACTACTTTAGCAAGGATATCATGGCCAGTTTTTCTCCCCTGAATGATAACACTGTGATTGAATGGGGTCATAATCATCACCACAGTCCAGTATCAAAGAATTGTATGTGGAGCCTAATAATAACTTTGCATCTGTTACAAACTGGGGAGGTAGGTTCTTGGGATAGCTATAAAGAATCACCTACATCTAGAGGACATCCCAGATGTCAAACACTTCCTAGGGAAGCCTCAATAGTAGTGATAAAGCTGTTTATCATAGAAAATCAGCAAGCATCAACATAGAAAACAAAAAAGAGAAAATGATAAGATGCATAAGCAAAATGCAACCTCAGCCCCCCAGCCCACCTAGGACAAGACCAGGACTCATGAGACAGATGAAATTAGAAGGAAAATACTGGAATGCTCTGAAATGATAGCAACAGAAGTGAAAAAAAACAGTTGAAAGGGCTCTAGAGAAAATAATCCCTCAGGTACAAAAATAAATGATGCTTAAAATCAAAGTTATTAGAAAAGGCACAGGTAAAAGAAGAGATGGGCTTAAAAAATGATGGAAATAAAAAATGCCCAACATAGGAAAAAATGAATCCATGAGACAGTCAAACAAAAATCCAAGAGTTTAAAACCTCTGCTGAGAGTATATGCAACAGATGTAAATAAGGAGAGAATAGAATTTCAGATCTCAAAGACAGGATTGTAGCTGGTGATCAAGAAAATAAAGACCTTAAAAATAGCAAAGACCATGGAAAATCAGTCCAATAGCTATAAGATGAAGCAAAGAAGAGTAACATAGAATTGATTGGGGTCAATGAGCAAGCTGGAGAGAACAGAAATGCTGTAAAAATTCTTCAGAAAAATAATGGCAGAAACCTTGCTAAGCATAGACTAAGACTTTGGCATAAAAATAAATGAAGTACATAGAACCCCAAACAGTTATGATCAAAACAAAACTACATCATGATGCATAATTATCAAGACTCCAGAAATTCAACACAAGAACAGAAAATTAAAACCTATTTGAGAAAAAAAAATCACCTATCAAGGAAAGCCCACCAGAATTATGGCAGACTACTCAATATAAACCCTCCAGTCAAGAAGAGGTTAAAGTAAAGTATTTTTAAGTCCCGAAAGAAAACAGCTTCCAATCAGATTAGTGTACCCTGCAAAGCTATCTTTAAAAGTTAATGGAGGAGAGATGGGGATTTAGCTCAGTGGTATAAGCACGTGCTTTGCAAGCTCGTGTTCGTGAGTTCAATCCTTGGTCCAAAAAAAAGTTAATGGAGAAATAATATACTCCTATGACAAAAAACTGAAGAAATTCATGACCACCAAGCCAACCTTACAAAGAATATGGAACGATATTCTTCCATAAAGAATTGGTTCTTTAAAAGAATAAATAAAATTGATAAGCCCTTAACCAAGCTTATTATAAAAGGAAAAAGACTCAAATCCATGCACTGAGAAACAAAAAGAGTGAAGTCACTACAGATCCTGTGGAAAAACAGAAGATGTCAATACCTACTTTGAAAATCTTTGCTCTCATAGGCATCAAAACAAGAAGAAATGGACAGATTCCTAGATACATATGAATTGCCAAAGCTGAATCAGGAAGATATAAAAAATTCTGAATAATTCCATATCAGTTAATGAGATTGAAATTATAATTAAAAACTTACCAACAGGCCCTGATGGGTACACTGCTGAATTCTACAAGAAATTTAGAGAAGATTTGATGCCAATACTCTTAAAAATCTTTAACAATATTGAAAGGCAAGCAATATTTCCCAACTCATTCCTGGATGCAAGTATGTTTTTTTTATTTTAAAAAGGGAAAAAAATCACAGAAAAATAAAAGAACAATCAAGCAAACAAACAGAAACAACAACAAAAGCCAAATGACAAGTATTAACCTGATACCAAAACCAGAGAAAGATCCAACTAAAAAAGAGAACCACAGGTCGGTCTCCCTAATGAACATAAATGCAAAAATCCTCAGTAAGATACTAGCAAATAGATACAACAAATCATTGAGATGATTATGTACATAGAAGATCCCCCAAAACTCCATCAAAGGATGTCTTAAAAACCAAATTCAGTAGCATAGTCGGATATAAAATCAACACTCAAAAATCAATAGAATTCCTGTACACAAACAACAGACTCACTGAGAGAAAAATCAGGGAAACCACACCCTTCACAACAGCACCTCAAAAAATGAAATACTTAGGAATCAATCTAATAAAAGAAATAAAAGATCTATATACTGAAATTACAGCACTCTGAAAAGTAGATCAAAGAGGATATCAGGAAACGGAGAGGAAAATCCTAACTTGCTCATGAATAGGAAGAGCCAACACTGTGAAAATGGCCATACTCCCAAGTCTGTTATACAGATTTAATAACAATCTGATCAAAATGATATTAGCATACCTCATAGATCTAGAGAAAACAGTCCTAAAATTCACTTGATAACACGAAACCTAAAATAGCAAAAGTAATCCTGGGCAACAAAAGCAAAACAAGAGGCATAACAACCATTGATTCGAAATTATCATACAAAGCTATTGTGATAATATCAGCATCATACTGGCAAAAAAGCAGACCTGAGGACCAATGGAACAGCTTAGGAGATTCTACTAACACATTCAGCCAACTTACCTTTGACAATGGGCCAAACATGTTCACTGGAAAAGTGATAACCTTTTTAATAAATGGTGCTGGAAATACTAGCTCTCTACATGTTGAAGACTAAAACTAGACCCATGTCAATCATCATGTACTGAACTAAAGTTGAAGTGGTTCAAAAATCTAAATATTAAAGCAGAAACACTAATCTACAGGGAAAGAAATTATGAAGAAATCTTGAAGACATAGGTATAGGCAGAGAATTTGTGAACAAAACCCTAACAGCACTGGAAATTCTTCAAAGAATCAACAGCTTGGATCTCATCTTATTAAAAAGCTTTTGCATATCAAAAAAATCACTTACAGAGTGAAGTGACAACACACAGAGTGGGAAAAATTTTATCCAGTTGTCCCTTTGATAAAGGACTTAAATCTAGAACATATAAAGAATTGAAAAGAATCCCACCCCCAAATTCAAAGACATAATCCAAAAGTGGGCAGCTGAGATGACCATATATTTCTCAGATGAAGAAATACAAATAGCAAATAAATATATGAAAAAGTGTTCAACATCATTAGTTATTTGAGAAATGCTAATCAAAACAACACTGAGATTCTATCTCATGCCAGAAAGAATGGCTACCATCAAGAAATCAGCTGGCAGGGCTGTGAGGAAAAAGGAACCCTTCTCCACTTTTGGAGGGAGTGCTGATTGGTGCAGCCGCTGAGGAAATCAGTGTGGAGGTTCCTCAAAAAACTAGGATTAGAGGTCCCATTCGAACCAGTTTTTCCCCTTCTGGGTATTTTCCCAGAAGAATAAAAAACAACATCCAACAGTGATATATGTGCACCCATGTTAATAGCCACACAATTTTTAAAAATTAAATCTTGGAAATAACCCTAGTGCCTGCCAACTGAGAAATGTATAAAAAAGATGTGGTATTTTTATACAATGGAGTACTGCTCAATTATAAAAAGGATTAACTCGAGATTTTTAGGGAAATGAATGCAACTTGGGACCATATTCATAAGTGAAGTAAGTCAGATTGAATCGTGCATCATAGTGTATTCCTAGTGTGAGAAGCTGGAAGAGTAAGTAAGATCCAAGATGTACAATAAACATTGTGAAATGGAAAGAAACTGTTCAAAAGCAAAGAGAAAGGATGGGGGAAAGGATAAAAGAAGGATCGGAAAAGGAAGAATAAATAAAAGATAGATACACAAAATATTTAAGATAGTTATACTACTAATTGCTAACAGTTCATTGAAAATAAAGATTTGTGCCTATATTGTTTGATTAGCTTTTCATGCCTGTGTCTTATAACATAAGCAACTACTGTGAAAATAACAATATGCGATGTAGTAACCTCTATTTTTTTTCTACAATGGTTTTTGAAATTTTGTACCATTGTTTGTATTTTTTTTTTCTTTAAAAAAGAAAGTTCTCAACAGATAGGGAAAAGAAAGGACTATCTTCAACCTTATAAAGCATCCATGGATAACTTACATGTAATATACTTACAGGTAAAGGCTGCTTCCCTTTTAAATTAGAAATAAATCAAGAAGTAGGGCTTCTATTTAATATTTCTCTAAAATGTCCAGCTAGATCAAGAAGGAAAGAAAAAGAAACTGAAAAATTAGTAGTGAAGAATTAAAACTGTTATAATTAGCTAACAACATGATTGTGTAGAAAATCTTACCAAATCTATAAAATACTGCTAACACTAAGAGTTCAATGGTGTTGCACTACACAAAATCAATACACAAAGTTCTAACTTCAGGACGAGTGTGATGGTACATACTTGAGTCCCAGCTACTACTCTGGTACTCTGGGGGTTCATGATTTCAATACCAACCTGTGAAACCTAGTATCACAAATCAACCTTCTATATCAGCCACAAAATAAGAAATTAAAAGTTTAAAATAACACAATTTGCATAGTATAAAAACTTTCAAAATTTAAGAATAGATCTTTAAGATTTACTTTACAGATGTGAAAAGTACAAAATATTACTGAGAGAATAAATAAAACACAAGTAGAGCCATACTACGTTCATAGGAGACATTATTGAGGTGTCAATTCTCTGCCAAATTATTTTACACAGTCAATGTAATTCTAAGCACAATCTCATCTGACCTTTTCTCTAGAAATTGACAAGGTGATTTAAAAACTCATGAAATGTAAATGATCTAGAAAAGCTAAAACCAAATTCGAAAGAGAACAAAAAGTTGAAAGACTTGACTAAGACTTTTTGCTAAGCAGCAGTAATGAAGACAGGCTGATACTATTGTGAAGGTGGACAAGTAGATCAAAGAAACAGAAAGAAAGTGCAGGAAGAGCTCATCACACATGACCCTAAATTAAAAGTGGGTTGTAAACCTAAAACTATAAAATTTTAAAAAAGAATATCTGTGTTATATTGGGGAGAGGAATATTATCTTCTAGACAAATCAACAATGTGCTTGATAAAGTAAAACATTTACAAATGAAACTTCATCAAAATTGAAGTTTCTGGGGCTGGGGGAATAGGTCAGAGGATACGAGTAGGGCAGAATACTTGCTCAAGGCCCTAGGTTTAATCCAAATCCAAGGCACCTAAAATGAAATGAAGTGAAATTCCTGTTTAGAAGAAAATAGTGTTAAGAGAATGAAAAGATATGGCACAGAGAGAAACTAGGAATAGGCACATATTACACATTTAACGAAGAATTTGTGCCTATCATATATTAAAGACTCCTAAAGCTCAAAAAGAACAAAACAAAAATTCTGTGAAAAATGATCCAAAGATTTGAACAAGAACTTCATCAAAGAAGATACATGGGTGATAAATAAAAGTAAGAGATGTTGCTCAACATTAGCCATGAAAAATGGAAATTAGCAGAATGGAGTATCACATAAATCTATTGAAATGATTTCAAATAAGCATTGGTCATAAGGAGTGTTGATGAGGATGTGAAACAATGGAAACCTCATACGCTTCTGATGGGAATATAGGGTAATACGGCCATCCTGGAAAACGGTTTGGTAGTGTTCAAAAATTAAATGTGTACACAGTGTGTAACTCAGCCATTGAACACTTATTTTCCCACTTTAAAAATATGTTCATAAATCGTATGAACATTTGTGCACAAGTGACATACCACATTTACTTTTAATACCCCTGAATTAGAAACAACTAAAATACGTATCAACATGTAAGTGGGTACACCATGGTACATCCAGGCAAGAGGCCTACTAGCCAAAAGGAAGTCAGTTATTGACACATGTAAAAATCAAGGTAATCTCAAGACCACTGTGATCTAAGACAGTTTTGACAAAATGGGGCATGGACTCTGTGGGGAGCAGTCAAGCCATGGCTGAGCCTGAGGTTGGTAATTCCTTGAGACTAGAGTGAAGCCAGGCCCAAGGACATGGAGTGCAAGGCAGACCGGGTTGAACAAGTTGATCTCTACTCAGTCGCGTATCAGCAGGTGTCTGGCCTTGGTGTTCTTCTTCTTTGTTAAGTTACAGCCATGAGAATGTTTCACTTCCAGTGTTCTCAACAAAATACTAAGACCTTGCATGCTTGACCTCATCATGCACTTTTCCTTTTTTTTTTTTTTTTACTTTGTATAAATAGAGACACGGGGGTAGGGATGCTGTCGCTGCTTCTCCATCAGAGAGGTCAGGCCTCACCTAGTCCCAGCTGTTCTTTATGTGTCTTGTTGCATCTTAGCCTCTCCTGGGCCCTCTCAGGACCCTGCTGACCGAGCAGGGTGTGGCATACTCCATGATTCTACTAGTACAACATTCTTGAAAAGCAATCTACTCTGTAGTGACAGAAAGTAGATAAGCAGTTGTCTAGAAACTGAGGAGGGGAGAAAAAAAAGCTGAGGGGTCACAAAGGGACACAAGGAACTTTTACAAGTAGATAAGCTCATTATCTGCAGTGATGGTTTCACAAAGGTACATGTGTCTCTTTTATCAAATTTTATATTATAAACATGTCTAGTTTTGGCGGTTTTATCTCAAGCATACTGTTTTCAATAGAAGGTATGCAGAAACAGTGTTGGTTTGAGAATGGAACTAGAATTTCTAAGAACTGGAGATTTTGACCAGTGAAACTCTATAAATATTAAAATATCTTCTAACTGTTACAAATAACTGAAAACAACCAACTATTGAAATCTGTTGAAAAACACACATTAGAAAGTAAGCAAATGCTCAGAATGTGGGTGTGAAAGTGCCACTGTGAGTGCAGGTTTCATGTGTTCTGAATATGCTGTCATGTGTTAGGAGGAAAGGGTGATACCAAATGTGACACAGTCTGGCAGTGCAATAAGCATCACCAAAATTCACCAAATCTCTCCTGAAAAGGCTGAGAAACTAACAGATTTGATAGCTTCTTAGAAACACTAATATGGTCAATAATCGAATTAGTGATAAAAATGAAATTGGTTTTCTTCTTAAACAGGTACATACACAGCTCACGGTATTTCAAAAATACTTAGTTTTAGAAGCATTTTTAGATTTCAAGCAATGAGTTTTTGTGTTCAATTTAAAAGAAATCTCAAAGTCCTAATAGAATTGGTACTTGAAATATTTTCTTCCTGTATAAATATAAATATAATCATTGCAGATAAAAATTTTGGGTCTTTTTTTCATAATTTTTGTAAACTAAAAGATAACATAGTTCACGTGACCGAAAGTGAGCACTGAGCTCCTCATGTTTTACTGCACTCTCATTGTGGTATTCCCAGCACCCACTCTTGGTATTGATGAATTTCAATGATTAATAGACTCAAGTGTTTGTGAAACTACCCTAAGTATGCCAACCATTGTTTCCCAGACTTCGAAAGCTTGGCTCTGACAGACAGGCCACTCCACTTTCCTCTTGCCTTCCTCCACATCTTCCACTTCTCTGTCTGAAGGAGGCTTTGCTGCCGCATTTGGGCTGTTTATCACTCTGATGGTTTGTCCACGAAGCTGACAGCCTTCCAGCATTGTTAAAGAAGAGTTCTGGAACTGGGAACACCAAGTGATAGATGTCTTGCTTGCTTACTGCTGGCAGGCTTTTCGGTGAAGAAAGGGAAGTGATTAGCACAGTTATGACTATGTAAACTGAGAGCAGGGGGTGAGGGGAGGGGTCTGTGTTGGCACCATTATTTTGGACTTGCTTTTTGTAAGCATTTTGGGAGAAAAAGAAAGTTGTCTCATTCCTGATCATCTGCTGTAGGGAAGATATTCTGACCCAGCCTTGAAGAAATTAAAAAAGATTTTCACTTTGCTTCCCAATGGCTTTGGAGCACAATAAAAATTGATGTGTACTTTGAAATGGAATTTGGTCAACTTATTCACTTTTATATTAAAAAGAACCCCTACAAAATCAAAAAGCAGATTTTCTTTTTAGTGTATCCAGGATAAATAAATCAATACTGAAAATCTTTTGAGATAGATTCTCAGTAGTAATAGAAGTACTGAAGCCTCTTGTTAGTCTATTGTATTGACCTTTTTTTATAAAAACAGATTTTTAAAACAATTTTATTTAAAGAGAAAAAAGCAAAACAGAAAAAAGGGAAGAAATAATACAGAATTTCAAAGGAAAAGAAAAAAATAAACAGTAAGAAATCACTAGTTGATAAATTACATATTGTCTTCTAGATATAGTTGTTCAAGTTACAAAAGTAAAGCATACAAGGTGGACATTCAAACAGTGAGGCTGCGAACAGTTCCATTCAATGATCCAACAAAAACCCAGCAACATGGTCATCAATCCTACACACTTAAATATACATGCAGTTATGTCCTTTAGAGCACTTTCTTTTCCTCTTTTTGCTTTTCAAGTCCATTATCTGTTTAGTTATATTGTGTTTCAGCTTGCACAATACCTGACTGATCTGTTTTGTTGTTATTTACATTTTATTTTTTATTTATTTTAATTTTTTATTATTAGCAAAATACAACAGAACAAGATGGAACAAAGCCAACTGAGAGAGTGCAGTGAAATTGGTACAGAAACCCTCAACAGTTTACTGGCATAACAGTAATAGATACAATAGTGTATATCCCGTTATCTTCACAACAGTTGTTCTTTCAATCAGGTATAGCCAAATCAAAGGATATACAGGACATTCTGGAACTTATCAAAACAGAACATTGAATAGAGCAATATCATTAATCAGAACAAAGCAAAACAGTGATAACAAAATTTGCCTTCAAAGAGATGATAGAAGGAATCCCCCCTATTTACTACACTGCATATGGTCAGCCTCTCAAGAGATGTCTAGATCTCTGGCTCACTTGCTAATGAGGAGGGGTAAGGGTAGTGGGTTAATTTTTAGCCTGCTCACCAATAGGTTCCTGAGCTCCTGCCTCATGTCAGGGGTGCTTACCGAGAGGGCGGGCAAATTGGCTTTCTGTGCTGCGCCTTGAGTCCCTCCATGGTCGGAGCTCTGGGGCTGCTCATTCTCCCTGATCAGGCCAGAGGCCCCTACTGGGAGGGCGGGCAGACTGCCTTTGTGTGCCGCACCCTGAGTCCCTTCATGGTCCTAAAAACAGATTTTTAATTCCAGAAAGTAAGAAGTGCTCTCAATCTTTAAATAAAATTTAAAAAAATGTATTCTGAAAATATATATGACTTTACTTCTTAAACTTGAGCTAATGTGAACTCACAATTAATGAGTAAGTTACAATACATCTGCAGTAACATGCTGTTTACCGTGTTATCATACAGTTCCTCTGGGAAATACAAATAGGTAAAGCAACCAAAATGATGGGAAGGAAACTGCTTACATAGTTTGTAAATATGGTTGACTGTTGATGAAAATTTCCTTGTCTTAATGCTAACAGGCTGTATTAGTCAGCTCAGATTGCCATAATAGAATACCATACACCTAGTAGCTTACCAATGGGCATTTACTGCTCAGCCTTAGAGGCTGAGAAGATCAGGATCAAGGTTCTGCCTGATTTGGTTCCACTGCAAGAATTTTCTTCCAAGGTTACATGTGGTCACTTTCTTGCCATATCTTCCCATGATAAATAAAATTCTAAATCTTTTTATAAAGTCACTAGTCTCATGATGAGCATCCAACTTTTGTGACTTCATCTGAATCATAATTACCACTTTCCAATATGCTAAGTCTAACACATACATTTACAATCTTCAATGCATACTTTTGGGGAACACAAACAATCGATACCTAAATACCATCCCCGACCCCCAAATGTCATGTATTTGCATATACATTCATTCTATCCCAACAGCTTTGAAAGACTCAGCTTGCTCCAACATCAATTCCAGAGTTCAAAGTCCAAAGTTTCATCTAAACTTTGGATGTGGGTGAGAGTTGTGATATGATTCACCCTGAAGCTAATTTCCTCTTTAGCTGTGTACTCGTGAAGATACAGAAGTTATGTGCTCTCAAAACATAATGTGGAGGGAGCCAAAAGATGACATTATGCAAGGCTGAAGCAGGGAGGGAGGAAGGCAGGATGGGTCCCGGGCAAGGCCAGTCCTATTAGATCTTAAGCCTCAAATTTAATTGTTTGCTCTATAGTCCATGAGGCAGCATATAGACCTTCTCAGCTTGGTGGCACTGCTGTCCTTTGGCCTGCTGAGAGCTGTACAATGTCCCCACCTTGAGCCCAAGAAAGTCACCCTAAGGATCTTTGAATAACCTTTAAGGTTTTTCTCTTGCCATGAAGAATAATACATGTTCACAACCAAAGAGCTCTATTGTATAATCTTAAACAGTGAAGAAGTCTGACACTCTTTATTTCTTCCTATTTCTGACCCCTTTCATTCCAATAGGAAGTGTTTCTGCTTGTATACTCTCATAATCTATCAAGCCTGGCCACATCACTGTGTTCTCTTCTGCGAGGAAGTAGGTACTTAACAACATGGACAGGCAGAGAGTTTACCCAATCTTTAACTCCACTTCCCTTTTTCTTAAATGTTTTTTTCTTTGATTTATTTCTCTTTTCACATTTTACTATAGATAAGTAAGAAGAAACAAGCTTCCCCAACAAAGGGCTTAGAAATGTCTTCAGCTAAATATCTGATTTTGTTGTTCACAAATTTCATCTTCCAAAAACACAGAAGACAAACACAATTTAACAAGTTTCTTTACCACTTTATAACAGCTTCTGCCTTTCTATATTGTATTATTCCAATAACACTCCTCATTTCTGTGTATGATCATAGGAGAATGGTTTCTAACTTTTTTCTTAAGCAATTCTGGATGCTAAAACAAAATACTTTAGACCAGGTAATTTATAATCAACAAAAATGTATCACAGTTTGAGCAGCTGGGAATTTGAAGATTAAGTTGATCCAGTGTCTAATGAAGGTTGTTCTCCAGGCTTCCTAGACATTAGTGTCCTTACCTAATGCAAGACAAAAGGGCAAAATGCACTAAGCTGTGCCATTTACATCTTTCCTGAGAGTCCTAATCCATTCATGAAGGAAGAGCCCACATAGTTTAATCAGTTTATGAAGGACCTACCCCTTAATGTCCTCACTTTGGGGCTGGAGGTCCAAGATATGAGTTTTGGAGGGACATACACAAAGCACAGAAATATCCACCTTTTGACCAACATTGCATTTGATTACATGTGGATTCCCTTTGCAGAAGGAAGTTTTTCTTTAGCTGTAGTTCTGTCTTTCTAATAATGTACATCATGAAAGACTAGGAATTCAAATTGTCATCAGTGTTAACCTGTAGCTACAGCAAATAAGTGCCTCCTTCAGGACACACCAGAGGTTCCAGGACATCTATTTGTGTCTTAAACCAACAAGAATCCCAGAGCTCAACATTTTTCTTTTCACCATTTTGTCCAGCAACATTAGGAGCAAAGAGCAAACCTTATTATATTCTTTAGATTTTCAGAGTGTTCAAAATTTCACAATTATCTTGTCCCTTGCTTTCTGTAAGTGGTTTAATAGGAGCACATGGTGAAGGCATTTTGTATCCATGGTCAGACTGTGGAGAGCTATCTGGACAACCCTCCTTGACTGAAGAGCAGTTGCCTCCATTTTGGCTAAACTTGGCTCTGTCTCCACACAGTGTTACGTACAGAGCTGGCTAAGCTACTCCTTTCTCCCTTCAGTGGCTCTAAGCAATATAAATAGGGCTCGCTGAGGTGCTGATGCATAGTCTTTGAAGCTGGGTGACACTCTGTTTCCCCACCCTGTGACTCCCAAAACGTGGTTAAGCCATGTGGGATGTAGACACACTGCTTCAGGGCTATCAGCTGAGTTTGAGCCTCAAGATAAGAGGCTATGACTTCAAGGGCACGTCAGAGCTGAAGTACCAGCCTTCTAAACATTAAATGCTACCTGTGTTTGTTATGCAGCTTGGTCTTTCTGCTTATCCTTCTCTCTGCATCTCCAAGAGGTGATTTCAGGCCTCCTGCCTAGCAGAGCTCACAGTACTCAGTTAGCTCCCGGATTCTCACAGCCCCTCATCCTCAAACCACTCCCTGCTTCACAAATTAATAACATCTGGGGTAGGCCCTGGGTCGAGCCTTTGTTCCACTGAGCCATCATCCTAGCTGGACTTAGGACCCCTGGGCTCCCCCTAATTATATATATGCCTCAGTGTCTTTATTCTCACCGTGGTTTACACTAGACATGGTTGATTGGAGTTGATTCACTAGAATACCATTAACTTTCCCATGGAATTAGCAATATAAACTTCCTGGATGCCATGAGGGTGGGAAAAGGCTCTCTATATTAGACTACCTGTATTCTTTTTATTACTGGAAACATATCCCAGTAGTGTCTTTAAATATAATCATTACATTCATTATCTGGATGGCATAATCCAATCCCCACTAACTCTCAGTGTTAACAAAGTGTATCTGGCCAATATTCCATTCTGAAATGAACCAGTTGTTTATAGGATGGTGATGCCCTCACCAAGCTCCACCAGTGGACTGAAGCAAGGGTTGCAAGGTTCCTGCGCTGCTTTGGACTTGGGCTGTCTCTTTAAGGCCCATGTGTTAGAACTGTGTTCTGTTGTCCCTAAGAGAAGGAAATGTTGGCACACATGCATGGAAGACACATGGAGAAGATGTCTATTGTAGTCACTTTTCTTGTCACTAGGACAAAATACTTGACACCTGCAATTTAAGAGATGAGAGGTTTATTTCAGTTCAGGTTTCAGTCTATAGCCAACTAGCTCCAAGGTAGGACAGCATGGCAGAGGGGTACAGTAGAAGACAGTTGCTTAGGCATGGTGTCCAGGAGCAGAGAAAATCAAAGGAGGTGCTAGGGAGGGAAATAAACCTTTCCAGGACAAGCCTCCACTGGTTGGTCTCTGCAACCAGACACGGCCTCCCAAAATCAAGCCAGTTATACCGCCCACATAATCCAATCGCCTTCAAACACATGAGGTTTTGGGGACCACTTTAGATCTAAACTATAATAATGGCTGCCTACAAGCCAATCCCAGACTGTAAAGAAATAGGATTAAGAATCTAGTCTGGGAAACCAACCACTGAACCTCAGAAAGACCTGACTTGGTGTCTCTGACATGTCAAATATTTAGGCTCATTCTTCCAGAGAAGGAGCAGTTTACATATTCCAAAGAAGTCTGAGGCTGGGACATCTACCTAATTTTGTCTTTAAACTACCTAGACAATACTTTCTCTGTGGGTGTCTGGCTCTATTGCATTTGTTATCTTCTGCTATTTCCCATTCTTTTTCTTCCTTCTTCTTGGAGATGTTCAAAATAAGTTTTTCTTTGGACCACTTAATGTTGCTTCCGACTGGAGAGCAGCAACAGTATTTCTATGGCTGCACTTACCCACATGTGAATATTCTAAGTACAGTGCCCTGTGGTGAGTTAAACCATGGTACATTGAACTGAACCACAGTGTTCTGTGTGTTTCATGCCAGGCACTGTGCAGTGGGAGGGGATGCAAAGATGAATGAAATGCTCTGCCTGCCCTAATTGTTCAAACACTATGAAGTAGTCCGGTGATGAAGAGAAATGATGGAAAGTGGAAAATGTAAAGTGGCAGGGGAATTAAAGGAGTCCCTTGGCAATAGATATTGAGCCACAGGTGTTCTCTGTGGACAGATTCCTGCATATATTTTCCCGTGTGACCCCTGAAGCCCCAATGTGTCAGCCTTGCAGAAGTGCACCAGGGTAGGAAAGAAGACTGGAGGAAGATGAATACATATATCTTTCCATGGAACCAGAATCCATTCCCCTTTTTTGAGATCATTCTTGGCTTTGTAGTTTAATAATTTAAGAAGTTGTATACAATGTTCTAGGTATTTAGCACGATACAGAAGAACAGATCTTTTCTCCCAATGCATAGCATGGTACAATTTAGAGAAAATGGGAAACATTTCAAACAAAGACCTGGGTAGAAACAGCTGTTGCATTGGAGGGCAGAGGAGTGGGAGAGACGCAGCTGAGGGCGAGGGGTATTGTGTGCAGTCTGGAGTCAAGCAGGAGACGGAAAGAAAGCCAGTAATTTTTTTTTTTTAGGATTTGGAAAAGGAATCAGGAGCTATTTCTTGGTTCATGAGCTTTGCTATGGTTTGAATTTGTCCTCAGAAGGTTGATGGTGTGGGTGGATGGCATTGTTTGATTGTAAAGTAGGGCAGGAATCGGTGAGTGGTTAATTTAAGAGTCATTGGTCTGACAGAACAGCCCATGTGTCCTTTTCCATATGTGTGGGGGAAAGGAGTCAGCACTACATTTACTGTTTGAATTGGCTCTATGGAGCAGATCTTAGAAGCCCTGTTTTGCAGAAGATGTAGGCTAAGAGAGTTAAAGTAATCTAACCAAGGTTAATTTGGGAACGCAGTTGGCATTTGAATGCAGCCTACACATCAGAGAATGGTTTCAAGTTTCTTCATTATACTGTTTTTTGGTGCTTAGGAGAAGGGATTCAATAGTGCAGTTGCAGAGAGAGAAACCATCCTTCTTCCTTCCCATGGGGTCTGAGACTGGGCCCTGGCTTCTTTGGGTGCTCTCCCTCCTGGGGAGGAACAGCATCCTGGAATCACTTCTTTCTGATGTGGCAACAAGGTCAGCACAGCCACCAGGTCACATATACCCGGATCAAAAGACTCCATGTGGAGAACCTTCAGGATGTCTGTGGGTCACCGTGGTGAAGGTGACTGACAACCACCCAGTCCTTCTCACAGGCTTTCTTAACTGGCCCTCGGTGACCATTGCACAGATAAGCACATGAAAGATAATGCTTCTGAGATATCGGTAAAGTAGTGAAATCTTTTTCAAATACTAACTAAAACGTTCTGCCACTGAGGGTCTCATTATAGATGCCTCCACCCTACTGCTGTCTAAGTTGAGAAACAGCCCAGGAATGAGGCTCATGGTTTCAAGGAGAAGCCAGGTGAGCAGCAAAAGAAAAGTAAGAAGGTTTGCTTTCCTTTGGTATTTAAGTTTTATGAGTGACACAACAAGGTGAAAAATACTCTTGTATACCTCAGCTATAAGGACAAATTTGGGAGAATACAGATAACAGTGAGAACAAAGACTTCTACTTATTCTTTCTACTAGCAAAATCTTCCTGAGACAGAAAGGGAGAGAAGTTCTAGAGGAGAGCAAGGGGTCCTCAAGCATGTGTGATATCAGAACTCAAAAATCACCGCTTCCCTTGAGGTCAGCACCATATGTTACCAACATCCACACAGGAGCTAGGAAGCAGCTGACAGCCACCTGTGCCATGGCCTACACGACTGTCCTTCCACTGTCTGCTGGTGTGGACCTCATTTGGTCAGTAGCCACAACTAATTCTCATGGTGGTCCAGGAAGAGTATCACAAGTTTGAGCTCTGAGGCTTCTCAGTCCTCATTTAACTTCTCCCGTTTGTTTGTCAACATCTCTGCTTCCATTTCCCAGAAGGAGGATGAGGTCTCACATAACTAGCGAGGGTTTGGTGGAAGAAATAAGAGACGTCTTTGGATTTGGGTGAGGTGAGAGGACCCAGCTTCACAGTTTATTAGGCCTCACTCTCATCCTCTGTGTTACCTGCCTCATCATTTTTCCACAGATAATTTTTAAGGGTACTTTCTTCAGGTACAGGAATAGGCAGAATCACCTCTGTGAGACATGGGCTTGTGTGCTCCTGTTATTTTTTCTTGTAGGGCAGCAGAGATGTGCTGCAAAAACTGGCTTTGTGGCACAAGTGTTTTCACATGTTATGTGCTTACAATTCCAGCCATACAAGTTTAGACACGACTGGAGCACCTGTCAGTTCTAGTTCAGCTTAGATGCCCCAGGGCTCAGGCTTGGAAGCAGGAAATGTTCCTCCCTGTCTCCTGTATCCACCCTGCTGAGCCAAGCTTCATCCACCCCAGACAGTGCAACCTGGGGTGTGCTGTGCCCAGTTCTCATGGAGAGGCAGCCAGGGGCTACAGGAGGAGCCGTGCTGGCTGCTACTAAAGACGAACCATTTGTACTTTCTAGACCTGAATGAGTTATTGCAGAGACCACCTAGCAATGGCTTCCTAGGTGGTGACTTCCTGAGAACCAAGAAAAAATACCAGCTTCTCTATTTATGGGCTGATTCCTAGAATCCAAATCAGCTGAACAAGAAACAGATGGAATGTAGAGCACACTGGAGATGTGCCCTTCACATTCCTATGCAAGGGGAGCTGCTGGTGCAACTGAGGCTCAGTTCTCCGTCTCTTCTGGGTCTGCCCTGACTGCATATCTGTCCCTGCACAGGGCAAGCTATCAGTCAGCTTTTTGTTGTTATAATGAAATACTAGAGGTGGTTATAAGGAGAAAAGGAGTCACCTTTCATCTTACCTCATAGTTTGGGTATTGGATTTTAAAGGTCATATCTTGGGTTGGTGGTGGCCTTTGTCTACATACCTCATGGCACAGGTAGCAATCATGGCAAGCAATTATGCCTCTAATTAGGATGGGTGGAGCCACACCCAGGCTTATATAACAATCTTGTCTTGAGAACTACCTCCTGAGGTCATGCCCACTGACAGCAGTCTCTCCCTTGGGTTCCTCCATTCCTCAATATTGACACCTTACAGACTAATCCTTGAATTACCATGGACCCTTGGACACAATTAAACAAATCACATTCAAATGAGTATAGAGGGCAGCAAAATATACCAATTCCATTGCTTCAGACCAAGGATCATTTTAAGTCGGGGCATTTGAGAAGAAGCAGATACATGAAAATCTCTGTGACTTCCCCCTTTTGCCCAAAAGCAGGACATAAACTTATAAAGATGTCAAAAGCAGGACATAAGTTTATAAAGATGTCCTTTCTTCCCTCCCTCCCATGAAGAACAGATGTTAGTCACTGGAAACACCTTGGAGACAGCACCAGGAAAGCTACCCAGAACCCGGAAATGGGAGAAGGCTGGTTCTAGTCTTTGATTTGAGGAGAGAGAAGGCAAGGGGGAAGCATTCTGGGCAGGAAACTGAGTACAGGTGGAAGAGGAGGAGGTGCTGGTGAAGTTGGCAGAACATGAAGAGCAGGCAGAAGAGGGCTTCAGAAAGGTGAGGAGCAGCAGCAAGAGGGTAGTGAAGGCCCTGAGGGGTCTGAGCTGTGTGTGGCAGCAGAATGATGGCCCCTAGCCAGCCCCCTGCTCTGCACAACTCGCCTCCTGCCATGGCTGCTTTCCGTAACTTGGGGGTACAGCTGCTATTCAGATGCGGTTTCTGTCTGACTGTGGGTTACAGATCAACTGCCTAGAAAGCAAACGTACTTAAAAATGTCTATACTGAACATGCGCTGGTGTTTTCCTTGTCACTATTCCCTAAGTAACACAACGTAGTAACCATTTATATAACATTTACATTGCGTTGGATATCATGAGTTACTCAGAGGTGAGCTGAAGCATGTGGCCAGATATGTGTAGTTTATGTTCAAGTCCTACATCAAGGACTTACATTGGATTTTGGTAACTGAAGGGGTTCTAGGACCAATGCTTTGATACAGAGGGGTGACATTCCTGCTTCTTTCAGGGCACATTCTCAGAATGCTGGCTGTGGCCACTCCCTTATGCTTCTGCCCTTTCTGTCTTAGGGAATTTTCTTGTTGCTGGGATAAAATACCCAACACACATAAGTTAAAGGAGGAAATTTATTTAGCTCACAGTTTGTAGACGTTTCAGCCCATAATTGACTGGCTTGAGGCAGGGTGGCATGGCAGAGTGCATTGCAGAGGAGGAACAGTCCATGGCAGAGCAGGCAGGGGGCACCCAGCAGCAAGCCTTTTATCTTTTGTTTTTATCCTGTTCAGGTTACAAGTCTTCTGGGTGTGCTACCCACAGCAAGGGTGGTCCTTCCCATTATCCACACCTGGAACTATGCTAAAATCAGTGAATTAATAGTGTCTTTAATTCCAACAGAATATAACCTTTATTGAGCCAGGTCTACAAAACCCCACCTATAAGTGCATGAGGCTGTGGAGTGATATCTAGACACAGCCATAAGGCTCACCCCTGGGGGAGCTCAGGAGCACCCAAAGGAGTCACTCCATGCTCTCCTTTCCCCTTCATGCCTGCCTTTGTCTGCATCCCTGCTGACATTTTCAGCTGTCCTGCTGTACTTCAGCTTGGGCCCCTGGGACAAACTCACTTTTATTTTGAAAAGAACTTGTGGGCTCCAAAAATCGCATTATTTTTTAAGCCCCTCAAACTGGAAGCACATCGGATTCCAGTACGGGCAGAACAGCAGCTCTTCCCCATGGCTGCTATGCCATCTGAGCCATGTGAGCTCCAGGATATTGAGACTGGGGAGGAAAGAGCTGAAGAGACTTTTCAGTGGAGCAAGAACTCAGTTACATCACCTTGAACTAAGCTGCAAGAAGGCTGGGAAAAGCCCAGGAAGTCCTCAGGAGAGGAGTCTGGCTGGTCAGTGGGATGTAGCTGACTTTCTTGTTCTCCAGTTGGAGGTGAACCTGGGGAGATCCAGGCCTTCAGATGGAGATGCTGTAGCCAGGCCCACAAGCCTCCCCAGAGCTACACAGCAGCTTGTGATTCTACTGTAATTAGCAACTCCTGGTCCTGAGTCCAGATAGACGTCAGACCACAAGGGTAGGTGAGCAGAACATCTGGACTCACCCTTTCCCCGAAAGCCTATGTTCTTCTCTTGCTCTTTGCCTTGCTTCCCTAGTGGATCAGTATCAGCAATGCAACTATATTTGTGATTCTATAGATTGTTTGTAGTTTGACCCACATTGTGACTTTGCTGTATCACCTCTGACAAAGAGCCTTGGTAGTCACTCACTAAGGACCTCTTCCGGAAATCCAGGTGTTATTCTGTTTTCTTCTTATTCCCAATAAAGCTCTCATAATCTCCTCCTTTGGGTCACAACTTCATTCCTTGGAAGACCACAGACTGGGCACATCTGACCCTGGCGATCAGGCTGAAGCCTCTCCTCCCTGTCAGAGTGTGGCTGTTCCCAAATGTGCTGCAGTGACCACCACTTGCAGCAGCTTCCGTGAGCCACTGGTTCTTAGAGTGAGAAGAATTCTACACAGTGGTCCCCTCAAGCAATCAAACCCCTCTTTAAGAACAAACCCCTCTTAAAGAACAAACTTTATCAGAGCAGCCTCCCACTCTGGGTTCTGTTCTGGGAGAGGGAAGGCAAGAGGGAAGTGAGAGAGGGAGGAGACACAGAGCCCAAGAAAACACTTCCTGGGGTTCCCAGAGGGAGCTCACCATGTACTAACTGTTACACATCAAGTTAGGTTTTGCAGTTCACTATGTCCTGAGAAATCTTTAGAACAAGCTTAACACATGCAGGGGCAGCTTTAGTCCAATTTTAATTTCATCTGATAGGCACAAACCATCTTTTCTGAACTATTTTCTCCATCTGGCCTGTTGAAGTAAAATAGTCTCTAAGGGTCTCTACAGCAGTGGTCCCCAACCTCTGGCACCAGGGACTCCTTTAGTGCAAGTCGGTTTTTGCACAGACAGGTGTGGTGGGGCGTGGGGTTTCAGAGGCACGCACCGCCTAGACCTGGGCCTGCACGGGGTTCTTGCTCCCATGAGAGTTGAATGCCCAGGCTGACCTGAGGACCTGAAACCGAGACAGCAGTTCAGGTGGAATTCAGGATAGGGAGTGGCTCCCTCCACAGACCAATCTGTGCTTTGGCACCAGCCGCTCCCCTCATGCCTGTAGCAAGCTGCAGACTGCTAAGTCCATGCCCAGGGCTTGGGGACCCCCTGCTTTACAGGAAAATAGCACAGCAAGGCACTGCAGAGCGGAGAGCTTCCGGAGCGAGTCCCCGGGAGTGAAGGCCCGGGTTCTTCTCTGCAGTCCAGGGATCCTTGGCGAGCCTCAGTTTTCGCTTTGGCCGGCGGGGTACAGTCATTCTTCCAGCCTGGGCGCCGCCTGGGCCTGGTGCTGCTGCAGCTGCTGAGAAACCGATGAGGAGTGAGGAAGCAAGGGGTGCCCCTGGGCAGCTCAGCAGCGTTTTCCTGCGCCCCTCTGCCGTTTCTCTTCCTTCGCTCCGAGATCCCAGGGAAGGGGGCGTCGAGGAAAGGGGGCCATAAGAAGACAAGGCTGTGGTGAGCACCTGCAGCGCAGCCTTGCTCCCGCGCCCCTGGGGTTCTCTTTCGGACCGCGATTTCACCTCGGGGTAATGCCAGGGGGGTGTGGGCGTGGGGGTCATGTGTGGGGCCACAGAGAAAGAATGAGCACTCGTGGGCAGGAACGGGGAGGATCTTGGGATGAGTCAGTTCTTGCCACGGAATCAACACGGCCTGAACGGGCTCCTCCCATGGTTCCACTAAGTAACCTGGGCAAGCTTATCAGGTCAGGCTTGGCAAGTTTTCTCCTAAGGTTTGCTGTTGTTTATGAAAGATTTCCCAAGACATTATTTCTTAACAACTGCCCAGTTCACCAACTCACATTCCTTTATATCTTGAAACCAGAGGTAGCCCTGGACTGTTGTGTAGTCAGCAATATCGAGATTTACAAGCTCAGCTCAGTTATACCTAATTCCAAATAGCTGCACTATATATTCTCGCCTTTTAATTATGCTCTCACTCTCCATCTGATTATGTCAAGTCACACATATTAAGCTAGAGAAGAGATTTAATCAACTGTGCGTTTGCTTACACTAACTTGAGTATCAGCTGTCTTGAGTATGTGGAAGACTAGAGGTGTGTGCAGTGACCACATGCTTCGTGGATCAGCCTCGCTACAGGTCCCGCGAGCCCCAGGGTCGCAGCATTCACAGAGGCAGCTCGGCCTCCCAGGGGCCACTGCCATCCTGCGGTGATCAGGCTGCTTTCCCAGCACTGTTGGGAAGACCTTGGCCATCACATACGGTTTATGAGAGGGAGAAACAAAACCAGAGACAGAGACAGAGAGACAGACAGAGACACCACAGAGACAGGGAGATGAAGAGGAGGGACAGAGACACTGAGATTGTTTCTGAGTGCCAGGAGTTCTGCACTCACTCAAAGGAAGCTGCATGCTTTGCATTCCAGTCCCTAGAGAAGGCCAAGGTTTCTATTCCCTGAGGAAAAATCAGAGGCTAGGATAACCTGTAGGGCCTTATTAAAGACGCTTCCTCCAAATTGCACAGCCAAGGATAGGGCCGCCAGCCCAGTGTTCTCAGCGGACAAGCTCCGCTGTGGCCACGCCTCCAGCTGACCCCAAACAAAATCTTCCTCTTCTTGAAGTGCAAGCATTGCTCGTTAGGGTGCAGAGGAACTCTGGTGGGAAAAGAGAGAAGGCTCGGACAGGGTTTGCACACTAGACCCACTGTCCGTTAGTAGAGCAGGTGTGAGGGAAGCTCCCAGGCCCAGGTGGCGTCTGTTGCCTTACTTTGGGAAGCTGAAGCTGGGCTCTCACAGGAAGGCTGACCAAATTCCGGAACTAATTCTTCATCACTCCCTCCCCCAAACTGGGTCAGCAAGAGAGTTTTATGTTTTTGTTGTGGTTGTTACAGTGCCAGCTCGGGAGGAAAATGATTGGCTGAGATGAGAAGCATAACAATTAACGTTAAATACAGGCAGCTGGCTGTGTTTTGATTAAAAACCAGAATGAAGAATTCTGGCAATCTTAAAATCAAGCAATCTTTTGCAATGGCTGTAGCTTGTTTTTTCTTTCTTCTTTTTTTAAACTCCATTTGCATAGTTGCTAGTCTTTTGGAACCTGTTCCTTTCCTGTCACTATAGTTTCATGTGTTTAAAAACTGGCAGAAATCCTCAAGGTAATGCAGTGTGCTTTGGAGTTCAGCACACTGTGTAATGCAGTGTGCTGAGCTGCTGCCCACGTGATTTGTAATCGGCTCTGCCGGGTGAAAATGAACACCAAAGACATGTATCAGTTTGTTAGCACAGTGTTTAATTCTGCTGTTCGCCCACTCAATTAATTGTTTGCAAATGTTTCAGGAAAGAGAAAGGACTTAACTCCTAGCGACCCTGCTCTTCAGGAGGGGAACTGTATTGTGAGGAGTTTAGGGCCACCTTGTGGACAACAGCTGTGTTGAGAAATTGGAAGGAAAGGACCAGTTCATTTGGAAAATGTACTATATTATCAATGTAGCTTTGGAACTCTTGTTACAACATCTAACTACAATAACTGTGACTTAGTTTCCATAGGGAAATATTTCAGGAAATATCCTATGATGAAAAAAACTAGTAATTGTGGTATGAAATATACAAAGTATTGTGAAAATACATGAACAATTGTACAACGTGATGAATGCTTAATAATATTCTTGAAAAATGTTAAGGGAGTCATATAATATGCTCTTATCACAAAATAATGATATGAGGTTTATTAATATCATAATGTATATTTGTGTGCATATGCATATTTCAAAATATGCCATATGCAGTAAATATGTAGTTTTATGTGTCAGTATAACTGAAGAGAATAATTGCTCTTTCCTGCATGCCCCTTCTATTACACAAAAATAACAGAAAAGTATATGCAGAAAAATGTCCCTTTTCCTGTAGCTTTGCTTCCCTCAGTTTCACTCATAGTCAATCATTGTATAAAAATAGTGATATTTGTCTTGATTTTCAGAGAAGAGAGAGCACACACACATAACTTTTATTACAGTCTATTGTTACAATAGTCCTAGAAGTTAGATTTTATCAGGGGCGTAGATTGTAGGAAAAATAGTATAAATGGGGTCAGTAGTATTTGAAAGTTGGGGTGAGAGGGCTTAGGATACACCCCACATGAGATAAGGGCAACTACTGAACGAAGAAAATCCACATTATGTAGTTTCTTGCAAATCATCTGAATTTTCTTACAAGCCCCCATCTGCTGGGGATGAGAAAGAGATGGGAAAGTAGTTTTCCAACTACCTCAGAGCGCAGATTTTATTCTCACCTGGTCTCCCCTTACTTCATTTCCCAGCAGGTGTCTGGGAAATGTCATGAGGAGAGGACATGACCTTAAGGAGGTGGGGAAGGTCGTGAGCCCTGAGGCTGTGGCATGAGACCTTGGCTGCAGGTGGCTGGGCCTCCGCATGCCACTTGCTGAGTACATGGAGCAGATCCCTTCTGGCTTCGGCAGAGCGTGAGATCCCGTGCTCCATAGATCCCATGGTTTTGCAGTCAGCAGTCACTCTCATATCCCCTGAAACTCTACCAAGGAAGAGACAAGTTGCTGGTCCAGACCTTGTACAGGCCCGGACACCACTGGTCTTTCCTCAGTCTTGCTCACCATTGTGAGACCTGCCATGATGGATGAGGTGGCTACTGGTGACCCATTTCCCGAAGGTCAGGGTGGGAGCACATAGGCTTCCCTGCCTCAGTCTGCTCCAAAGCAGCGCTGAAGGACAGGGAACAGGATGCTGGCAGTGGACCTCTATAAACTCCATGTGCAGCCTTATCCTGTCCATGCTCCACTGGGAAGGGGGAGAGGAAGGTTCTTCTTCTGTGTACATCAGAGTTTTCCTTTCATCACATCTGCCATTCTTGCTGGCCTTGGGCTTAGAGCAAAGCTGTAGAACCAGCATTGCCACGCCCAGTTAAGATACTCACAGACGTTTTTTAGATTCAAAAATACATTTTTTGTAGTAAAAGCTGAAACTCAACTATTCATGCATTCCTGTATCTCTATTTGCCTGATGTCTCAAATGGTACAAAAGGGGACCTTTCCTTGGTTCAGGGCCCATCCTAGTTTTGAGCATCTCTAGTGATTAAAATCCTCCTGAAAAAGCCCTTCTGGTCTCTCCAGTTTTTTGGAAATTCTAAAACAGGCAGTAGCCTCTCTAGGCCAGACACAAGATTTTAGTTTTCTCCCATGGTGTGTTAGCTTTGCCTGACAGAAGACAGGAATCCCAGGGTGAGAGGGTCATGACAATTAATTGTATCTCAAAGATCCCCCTTTCATTAAATGAAAGAGATCCACGGAAGGCCCTGCATTTGCTGGTCTGTTTGGTTTGAAGTCATCAGCACACCAATGCAGAGTATTTTGAGATGACATTTTGTTGGGTTCCTTCAACACAGCATCCTTCTACTTGTTTGTGGAATGCTCTGGGAACTCCAGGAAATCTAGGAACACTAAGATATCCAGATGATTCTCTTGATTTGCTTTACCTGGGAAGACTCTAGGCAAAGATGAAAGCTTCCCAGCATTGGATTGCAGACCTTGAGAATCCTACTGGTCTGTGGTATTAAAGCACTGGGTTCCTGAAAGAAAAATATTCACCACAAAGGAAGAAGTCATCATTCATTGAACATACACTCACTGAATATCTACGATGTACGTGATGCTGCTGTCTCCATTATTTCCATGGCCTGGGAGTGGAGACAGATTTAAAAGTGCAACTGAGTGAAGATGGAAGACAATATTGGATAGTGCTACAGTTCTGTAGAAAGGCAGGTACACCACACAGAGCAGGCACCAAGGAGAGGGAGAGGGAAGGGCTTGTTCTGTGTGAAGCTGTATCTTCCTGCAAGGGAACACCAGTAAATGACAGACTTTTGCCCATGAAGGAAAGGAGGATGATCAGAGGGACACACGTGACAGGGCTATGAGACCTTGCAGCACAAGGGGCTGATGGTGGTCGGCTGCTTGAGAAAGTTGATTCAGGATGTGGTTTTAGACCTCTGGGCATGAGGGTAAGGGGTCTGGAGGATATCGGTACACAGTAAGCAGTGTAGATCACAGTTGAAGGCCAGGACAAGTGGACACTACGTAGGGAGAGTTGGGGACCTGGAGCATTGGAATGGCAGGGCTTTCTGTGAAACTGTGCTTCCACCTGCTTAGAATCTGAGCAGGACCTTGGGACACTCAGGGCTTCTCTTATACAATCTTAAGACTTGCACTAATATTGCTAGCAATAGCCAGCAGTGGCTGCTAACTAGTCAGTGGGCGCTCAGAGTATGGAGACGGGTGTGCAGGAGGAATGGAGTGGACCAGGCCACGCTCACAGCCGCTGCAGCCTGCCCCGCTCTTCTCTTCCTGGAACTTTGAGAACTTGTATGAACTTTGAGATCTTGGAGTCTTCTATTCTCAGCACCAAGAAAAACGTCTGTGCTCTTGGCATGCAGGAACTCAGGAGATCCTTCTCTAAGTTTCTACTCGATAGTTTTGACCTTGGGTTTTGTTTTTCATTTTTCGCCCATCTGAGGAAGTATTAAAATAAAGGTTTATGTGAGAATTTGATTGATGTAGTAAATGAATGGTTAATGAAATTAAGATTTTTCTTTCTGATCCCATCGCAAGCATGGTTTAGATAATTTGCAGTTATAGCCACAAAATAATTAAAGAATTATATGGTGCAGATGAGATTAAAACGATGCTCCTTGGGATCAAATGCACTTCACTGCTGGAGACTTTGCCAAAGTTTATGTTTCAGTTATTCAGTGCCACAAAAAACCATCCTAAAATTTAGTATCTTAGAAGAACAACCATTTTATTATCTTTTCTTTTTGTAGAGATTAATGAGGTTCACTTGACCTAAGCTTCTGCTTCACATGGTTTTGGCTGGGGCCACCGCCAGCTGGGGTGGACGGAGTGGAAATCTCTGAATGACTTATTTTCGTGCTGGGTGTGGGAGTGTGGATGGGGGGCCTCGCTCTTTCACGGGGCACTTTCCACGTGCAGCTTGCACTTCCTTGGGGCGTGGCTTCTTCACTCCAGCAAGAAGCAGCTGAGAGGAAGGAAGCAGAAGCTGTCAGTCCTAAGACTGAACTTCCCTTTAGCACATTCTATTGGTCAAAGAGGAAACAGTGAGTCCAGATTTAGGAGAAGGAACCAGCTCCGCTTGGTGTGAGTGTGGCTCCCCTGCACACAGAGCTGCCACCCTCCGGCCTTCTTTGCTCTGCCCGCCATAATTCACACCCTTCCCACGTCCTCTCCTGGAATTACCACTGTGCTATTGGCTCTAAATCCGACATTTCAGTATTAGGTTCAGGAATAGGGAAAAGCTTTGTGTGCAAAGATGTGTAAATTGAACAAACGAGTTATCTGCCTATACATAAGTACAATGTGAATAAGATAATTCTAGTAAATGCTCTAATTCAAAAGGTGAAAAAAGAACAATCATGTAGTTTTCACTAGTTCATAGTAATTCTGAAATCCAATCAGGAATATATTGCCAGTTTTTTGTTTGTTTTTTAATCTGGTTCTGATTCTGCTCCTGGAAAGTGATTCTTTTTTTTTGGGGGGGGGGGAGGTCTTTTCGAGACAGGGTCTTGCTATGCAGTTCAGGCTGGCCTTGAGCTCACTTTGTAGCCCATGCTGATCTCAAACTTGCAATGATCCTCCTGCCTCAGCCTCCTGAGTGCTGGGATTACAGGCCTGAACCACCACGCCCAGCTGGAAAGTGATTCTTTATGGCTCTGGACTCAACTCTTTGAGTCATCACTTAATTTTCATAAGAAGCAATCTGTATTTGCAGTTGGAAGCTTTGTCAGCCTCTTCCCGCCCACTAAGACGTTAGGGCCATGGTGACAAATCTGTGACAAGCCAGCTGTTTGTTATCATGGTTATGTTATCATGCTATCTGTAATATCCTAACTAAGAAATAAAAATCCGATCCAATTAATCAAGGGCAAAAGGAGTTTTATTGCCAAGCCTGGCGACGCAGCCCTCTGGTAACCGGTTTAGAGACTGCGCGCCTTACAACTAAGGGAGCTTGTTTTTGTAGAGGAGCAACGCAGCTGATTGGTGGGTAGGCGGATAAGAACACGGGGAGTGAGCTGGCTGGTCATTTTAGGGCGGTAAAATTTTAAAATTTAGGGTGGCGAGTGAAACGTCATTTTGGGGAAAGGGAAACAGAAACTTACTCCAGAAACAGAAACTTATCTTGTATGAAATGGCTGCGCATACGGAACAAGTTAAATCTAAAATGGCGGCGCATACAGGACAGGATGACGGCGTGAGTAGTTAGTGGGTGATCTGAGTATTACATTCCCCTCTGATGTTGTGACTTGAGCCAAATCTTTGGCTCATTCAGTGGGAAGGAGCTCATATTGAGTCCTTAGGATCATTAGTTTAGTGCTCTGCATCTGCTCAGTAATGAAGATGCGTAAGCAGTTTACAATACATGGTCCTATAGTGGCGACTAAAAGGAGCATACATAATGGACCTAACAAGGGAAGGAGGTAGGGGAGTACGCTTTTCCAAGCACTCCAGAGGGGATTATCATATAATTGTCTTTTTCTTTTGATTAGGTCATCCTGCAGATTCTTGATTTTATCTCTGACAATACCAGACTTATTTGCATAGAAGCAGCATCTTTCCTGTAGCGCCAAACAAATGCCTGCCTGCTCTGCAGCAAGCAAGTCTAGTCCTCTCCTGTTTTGTAGCACTACCTCAGCTAAGGAATCTATTTGGTCTTGAAGATCTTGGATTGTACTGGATAAGGCTTGAACATCATCAATTAGCTGATTTGATAACTTAACGTAAGAGTGAAAAGACATGCCTAATCCTGCAGAGCCAGCTAAGGTACCCGTATGTCCTAATCCAACCACTAAAGGAATCAATGTGATGGCCCTCTTCCTTCAGCCTGAGGTAATCTCGAGGCTGGGGACAGGGACTGGTTCATCACCAGGTACTATGTCTATGTCAGGTAGCAGCACCGCTGGAGCGCAGACCCCTGACCAGTTACCTGGCACGGAGGTGTAGGCTAAATTTCCTCCACAAACAAATACCTTTCCTTTACCTAAACAAGCTGGAGAGAGTTGGCTCCCATCGCTGCAGTTTGTGATGGTTCAGTTGCAGAATGAGAGTGCTCCGCAATCTAGTGTACCATCTGATTCATTAAGAAGGGTTTCTTTGGCCTAGATGCATGTTATGTTCTCTTCAAAATGGATAGGCTGTACTCTTAGAGGTATGTTTAGCGTACAGTTGGCGCTTTGTGTCACAGGTTAGCAGGAAAGGCCAAGGGTCTTTGGGTTCCTTGGGCTAAGCATAGCCAACAATCCTCAGCCAGGTTAGGATTGGACAAATTTAGAGCTTCGTGGGTGACCCGAAGTAAGTCTTGGGTTTGAGGATCTAAATTTATCTCCTTAGGTCTGGGCAAAACTATCGGATGGTAGAGAATCTTAGGTGTAAGTTCCTCAATCCCCTCCAAAGGTGCCCTGGCGGGTGTGTTTGAGAACTGCTGTGAAGTAAGTTTTGTCACCTACTGAGCACTCTTGTACTTCATCATAACAGCTTGAGTGCATGGTTCCCTGGAACGTGGAACATGGGCATTGGGTTTTTGCAGTAAATTTCATCTGAGGCTTATTAGCACATATCCAACTCTGAGAAACCCCTG